>JABUQX010096831.1:0-20000 GCA_015478945.1 Trachelipus rathkii
TTTAGAGGATAGTAGGTTAATAATAAAAACTAAAACGAAAACACTCGATTGGTCATTTATACGGTAGATAAACCACTAACTGGTTGAGAAAACGTAAAATGAATACAACCAACAGTAACCGGTTAAAATGTATCAGATCTGAATATTTTTAATTTCTTTCAATTGGAATTTTTATTTTTTATCCAAAGGCTAATTTTGAGTAATTTCGGAAAATTGAGGGAAGATGTGTCCGAAGATTTTGTAGGGATCATTATATAAAGATTTTTGGAATTTACCAAGTTATCAAGACGTATAAAAAATATATATAAATACAAATTTTTGTGTGGAAAATGTAAATCTATGGTCAAGATTATAAATCACGTTAACTGCCATTTAAAATGATTTCGAGAAGCTAATGTGTTTCACAATCAAATTTACGTTAACACTAATTAGTATTTCATGATAAGTATATTTATATTTAGTAACAAGTAAAAATAGCTTTATTGCCTTGGAAAAGTAAAATTGTTACTCTTTTAATGCAATAGCACTAAAGAATCTGCAAGATATAAACACTTGCCTATATATTGTAATAATGAATATATAATGTAATAATCTATGAACCGCCACAATAACATGTATATTAATGAAACTTTGATAAAGAAAACGTGACAGTACAACCGAAAACACATGTTTAACACTTTGCATGAGAAATTGAAATGAATCTTGCAAGCGGAAGGAAATGAGAAAGCTACCTTCAATCCCTGATGGAAAAGAAACAATCGCACACACTTTTTTTTTTTACAGCGGTCAAACCACTCACGGGCAGAGCCCTATTCAAGGATGGGGTGTTGCACGACTCGGAAGCTCACCAACTAACGCAAATTACGCAGATGAGCACAGACGGAGGTTTTGAAGTGAGCGAGATTAAATTCAGTAGGAAACAGAAGATGGAAGAGAATTCCACAGAAGAGGCGGCAGGAAAGAAGGAAGCACCGCAGCAAACTAGCCTGGAGTTATCGATCGATATCAACACAAACTCATGCGCAGATACAGCACCCCTGCTACGAAGGGGTGGCCCCTATTATAATGCGAGTGATAAGTTCCCCGAGCAACCTGCCGCTGCGGTACCCTATAGAAAAAAAAAAAGAGAGAAAGCACCAACATCGCGCCGCAAAGATAGAGGGTCAAGTGAAGTGGAAAGTACGGAGCAGCTTGTAGGTCTTTGTTTGGCTCGACCCTATCCAAAAGCGGTGAAACCACCCCCCAGATATGAGCAGTACTCCATAAAAAGGCTGATGAGGCTCTTGTATAGTTGGAGCAACTGGGAAAAGGTGAAAAAAAGTCTCGCAGTCTAAACAGAACTCCCAGTTTCTTTGAGGCCGCCCTAGCAACCATGTGATGCGAGGTTTCCAAGACATTTTTATGTTTATGTTAAGGCCAAGGATATTTCTATTGTCAACAGGAGAGACGAGAGAACCGTCGAAAGAGATAGGAAAGTTACAAGGTGTTTTGGAGAAAGAGATTTGTAGCTGTTTTTAAAAAATTCAATTTCACAAGGTTGAGACGACCCCACCCGAAATTCTATCCAGATCAGCGAGAAAAGAATCTGAAAGATTAAGACGAGGCAATTTAGATGCAACAGAGGAATGAGCTGAAAAATGAAGGGTCGAGTCATCAGCATACGAATGGATAGAGTTAGATGTGCAGGTGAGATCATTATTAATGAAAAGTAGGAATAAAGTAGGAGATAAGACAGAACCCTGATGAACACCACTATTGACAGAAAAGTAAGAAGTCGCCCCATCAACAACAGCCAATATTGAGCGATTTGAAAGAAAACTAGACATATGTAAGCAAAGAGGAGGGAGGAAACCCAGGAGGGGAAGTTGGAGAGCAGTAACGCGTGCCATACCCGGTCAAATGGATATGTCCAGCGCCACCAGGCAAGTCTCCCCGTAGTTCCTAAGGGCGGAAAACCATAAATCAGTAAGATTGGAAAGTATATGGCCAGTAGACCTCGAGCGCCGAAAGCCGTACTGGCGATCGCAAAGAAGTGAATGAGATTCCAGATGATCAAAGAAAATGAGAGTTGAGAAGGGTTTCAAAGACTTTAGATAATACTTAGCATAGGGCAATAGTTAGAAGGATCAGAGCGGCTTCCTTTTTTCGGAATCGGTTGGACATGTGCGTGCTTCCAACACTAAGGGAAAGTGTTAGCAATTAAGACACACAGAATATAGTTAGTTGAGGTGGGTGTCAGCACGGTGCCACATTCCTCCTCAAATTGGAGGAACGGTCATCCGGGCCACCCGCCTTCTAACGTTCATAGATTTAGGAGAGGAGCCCATGCACCCGATCAAATGTAAAAATGAATCACAAAAAGGAATAGGACACCTGAGAGGAGAAGGAGGAGGAATAAGAATGCTAGAATCGTCCAGGGTTGAGTTAGAGGAAAATAGGCCAAAGAGATTGGCCTTTTCAGTTGGAGAATGAGCAACAGAACCATCAGATCGAATAAGAGGAGGAAAGGCAGATTTACAAAAGTTATTGGGTGTCGTCTTTTGGCAAGAGGCTAGAAAGATTTTTCAGTAGAACAAAGGAATTTAGCGTACTTTCGTTTGATGAAAGCCCGCTTTGCTCGTCGAAGAGTATCCCTGCAACGATTTCTAGCTGAATGAAAATTAGCAAGTGATCGGTGAACGAGAATTTTTCCACTCCCGATACGAACTGTCTCTATTCTGAATGCTCTTGTTACATAATCAGAATATAAAGACTACGTCTTACCTTACTCACATTTTAATAATCGAATCGCTTTATACGCGTGAAAGCATTCCGAAATCTTCTATATTTAATTCTTTAAATAACGACAGATAAGACATACTTTGAAGATATCACTTTGTTTTTTGTCCCAATTTTCTCAAGTTTCAGATTTTTCTTCAAAGTCAGTTTGTTTCCACTAATAAATAGTTATTTAAAGTTATAAAAGGTATTGAAAATAGAACTAGCATTATTATTTAATTAAAAAAATTATAAATATTCATCAATCACTATCATCCTTAAGTTTAAAAATGGAATGGCAATTATTATTATTATTATAGTGGAAGGAAAAGTGACTGTAAATATTTAAAAACGGCAAAAGCTAAATTTATTTTTGGACAATAAATATTCATTACAAGAAATTTGTACTAAAAAAATAATTCGAAAATAAAATAAAAATAATTTAAATAATTGGTCAATTAAATAGTTCAAAAATATTTAAATACTGATGAAGGAAAAGAAAATTAAGAAAAAATAGAGTAATAATTTAATTGTCATTAAATTGAAAAAAATATCATTTCTAAGACATCACATTGTTTGTTAATCACAATTCTGTGTGACTATGACCATTTTCCTCTTTTTCATTCTGAGATATATTAATTAATGTATTTTTAATAGAATTATCGTATTCCGTCCATTCTGTGATAATTCTTTGTGCAGCTTCCAGTTTAGCTTCTTTTGTCATTGGATTATTGCACTGGAAAATCGAAAGCGATACTTTAACTTAAATATTTAAAATTATAACATTACTTAGGGAAAATTCTAACGGCATAGGGAACATTTCTAATGATTAATCTAATAAGTAGCAAACATCTTACCACATCGATGATTTTCGCATATGATTTTGAATCATCATCGCACCATGTTTCGCACCACAACCATTCCATTGGAAGAGATTTTATTCTTACTTGATGAATCATATTATTTGGTAAATCCTACAAACAAAAATTGTGAAATAAATTATCAGCTCTATAAAGAAAATATGCAACCAAAACAATATGATTTTCATGTAAGGTAAAATAGCTTTTAACCTAAATTATCTACTTTTAAATAATGTAAATAATTCACTAATGCATTATGAAAATATATTTATCGTGTTATAAAAATATATGTAATCAAATTTTTTTCTAAGTATTACATCACATTATTTTTTTAAAGGTTGAAATTAACTGTAGAAAATTTTCTCCTTTCATGAAATTGTGAGAAAAAAGAAACAATTTCAATTCTGAAAATGATATATTAGAGTTTAGGGACACCTCTTTTTCATAAGTAGAGATTTCTTTTTTCTGCCAATTCCAGGACAGGAGGATATTTTCCTATTTTATAGATTTATTTTAGAAGAATAAAAAGGAAAAAAATAAAAGAAATCTTTGAAATAGCACAATTAATACTTTTAAGTAGTTGTATGGTCTTTCTTCAATTTACAAATTTAAAATAATCAGTCTTTTTCGCCAAGCACAATAAAAATAAAAAAATTTTAATCTACGTAACGGCTTTAATTCATTGCTATTTTAATTACAAATTCAAGATACTATTTTAATTGTGAATTCAAAATACCTAATTTCAAGAATATATATAGTTTTCATTTGTATCAATTGGGAAAAATACTGTATGCAAATGTACACTGTACAGCAACTATGATTTGCATATCGACTAAATGAGAGTACATGTTTGTTTACGTAGATTCCCAAGATGCTACATCAGTTATTTTGAAGACCAAAGATTTAAAACCCTCGCTCGTACGCTGTGGGCAAATTCGGCCCACACTTTTTTTTTTTTTTGAAATTTCTCAAAGTTTTCTCTGTTCAATTTTTTTCCCCTTCTAGGTATTTCCTAAGAGAGATGTTGAAAAAAGACTTCTGAAATTTGTGTGAAAATATATCGAGAAATAAATAAATTATCCTTGATATAATTTGGTGTGAGCAAATTTCGCCCACACTGTAAGTACGCGGGGTCCATATTAAATTTGGCAAATAATAATTAAAAATAATAATAATAATAAACATTTAGTAGCAAATATTGGCCAAATCAACTGCAAAAGGTCCAATCCACATTTTCTATATGAAATTAGTTATCAAAATTATTAAATTCGCCGTAAATGAGCAAAATGTGCCCACGCTTAACCGCGTTCGTAAATTTTGACCATCCCCAACCATTTTTCTTTATTTCAGATTGTTCATTACGTTATTACACAAATTATATTAGTATTTTTAACCTAATTCAGTACATTATGGAATAAAAATATAAAAAAATTAAATTTCCCCCATTTTTTTCTTTAAAAAAAATTGTCAATAAAAATACCTCTTCTCTCTACAGATAAAAAAAATTTTCGACTCCTTTGGGCTATATTGCTATACAGTATCGTTTTTAGTACTAATCTAGGAACATATATCTATCAAATTTGAAAAGATTTCGCTGTATAGTTTTTTTTTTACAGCCAATTTTATAGTGGTCTATGGAAATAATAATAATAAAAAAAAAAACATCCATTTTTTAAATAATAATAATAAACATTACGTAACAAAAATTGGCTAGATCAACTGCAAAAGGTTCAATACATATGTTATATATGATATTAGTTGTCAAAATTAAGAAATTCGCCGTAAAATATGGTGTGGGCAAAATGGGCCCACGAGTACGTGCGCGTATGCTAAAGATATCCGTCCGCGGGAGGGTTTTAATTAATTAAACTTAAAAAAAAAAATTTAAATCAAAAATATATATACATTGTTGAAAGATTGAGATTTTTCTATAGGTCACCACTGCACATTTAGAGAGCTGCAATACTAGAAACCCGCAAAATGGATAACTTATTGACCTTGGTGTCAGTGGAAATAGAATTGTACTTATTTAAGAAATGTAATTTCCGGAGATAAGCAAATATTGTATCGATATTAAAGGATGGCCAGTCTGTATAAATGTGATGTAGGATGCTAAGATTATTTATTATCATTTAGTCTCAAAAGAAAGATCTATGAAAATATATAATAAGGAAAGAAAGAAGATTAAATGTTGCATACGTAGGAGGAAAAAAAAATAAAAGAGGTAAATGAGCAGTTTGGAAGCAGAATGAATGGGGACTTACAAGGTTATTGGAAGCTATTCTGGAAGGAAGTAGGAAAGGCTAAGAAAGTGTGTTCATAGAATAATGAATAGGGATGGTGCTTTTGCGACTGATGAAATGGATGTGAGAAGAGTGGTATAACACTTCGAAAATCAGCATAATATTGGCAGTAATGAAAAGGTGATAGTGAATATGTGTGTGGGTTTGATGTACAAAGAAATAGGTATTTTCGGGATGAGGTAATTAATAGGGAGGAGGTAAAAAGTAGTGAGAAAGTTAAAGAATGACAAACCCGCAGTTATTGACGGAATTACTGGTGAAATGATCAAGAATGGAGGCGAGAGTGTGATTGACTGGATATGGAAGTTGTGTAACAAAGCGTTTATGGAAGGTATAATTCCAAGGGATTGGACGAGAGCAGTAATAGTACCCCTTATATAAGGGTAAGGGAAATAAGGGAAACTGTAGGACAACAGGTGAATTAGTTTACTGGGTGTTGTAGGGAATATATATGCTGGAATTCTGATTGAAAGAGTACGTCGAGTGACTGAAGGATTGATTGGTGAAGAACAAGGCGCATTTAGAAGTGGTAGAGGATGTATAGATCAAATCTTCACATTTAAACAAATGAGAGAAAAAGAATAAACTGTATTTTATGGACTTGCAACAAAAGTAGTAGAGGTTATTTATTAAAAAATGAACAATAAGAGATTTGAAAGAATTAAAACAGTTTAGTGAGTGAATCCGTTCTAAATTATTATTATTATTATTATTATTATTATTATTATTATTATTATTATTATTATTATTATTATTATTATTATTATTATTATTATTATTATTATTATTATTATTGATTATTATTATTATATTATTATTATTATTATTATTATTATTATTATTATTATTATTATTATTATTATACGATTATCCACATATGTATAAGGATAATAGCAGAACTCGATTAAAATAAAAAATTAACCAAAATATTCTTATTTGTGAAAGAGGTAAAAATAATAGCTTTCACAAATCATGATAGTGAAAGTATCATAAAAGTGAAGCTAAGCGAAAAAAAATGCTTGCTTACTAACACAAATATCTATAGCAAGTTTTTTGGTGGTGAAAATTTTCAAAATTAAAAAAATTTAAACATTCTACCTGATCCAAATTGGACAAGGAATTAGGATCTTGAGACAATCCTTGATATTGTCCACGGAGTCGGTCACCAGCAGCAATTCGCCGGAATTTCTTGAGATCAACAACAAATAATGCAGAAATATGATATTTTCGCCCTGCTAAATGACTCCTCCAGTAACCTTGCTTCCAAAATCTAGAAAGGGAAAAAATCAACATAATTTACACAAAGAAATTCTAAATTTTAAAAACTTTTATAAAAATCATAAAAATATACATTTCAAATCGAATCCTAACCTAAATCCTTCCATCTCCTTTCTAGAATCGCAGAAGGGAACAAATCCATAAGGAGCTCCTTCAAGATCAAAGTTGTATAAATCCTTAATGTCAGCCCGAACCACCTAAGACACAAAGAGGAAAATGGAATAAAACAAAAAGGACATGCTGCCTATCAGTAATACAATTATGAACCACTTTGTTTTAATAAATATTCGTTACCTCGAAAAAAATATTAAACAGATGATATATTTCTCGTCTTAAATTTTGTTTTTAACAGTTTTCACGGACAACGAATTTTTTTTTAGAAATACATAGAATTTGAACTTTGAATACCTCGTTCAACAATATCTACCTATTTTAAGTTTCATCATCATGTTCTAAATTTTTATTACGGGACTTTAATTGTTATTTGTGATTTTTTCTCTCTATTTATTCACAGTTCCTATTGTGTTAAACGTATGTGAAATATCATCAGTTACAACCCAGGGAATTTCGTCTTTCATGATTTCAAATTCTTTCAAAACATATAAGTGAAGTAGATAATTGCTATCATGGTGTGTCTTTCTCTTTTACTGTTATTGTAATTTTACCATTTTATAGTTTTCATAAACATATCTAGTATAAATTGCACGATCATTAAACTCAGTGGAGGTGGGTGGTCACATCCATTTTAGAGAACCACTTCTTCTGAATTTTGATACTTTGGTTTTTTAGAAACATTCCAAATATAATACTTATTGTTCCATTTAGGTTGTGAATAAAAAAAAATTAAGGACATTTTTAGCAACCTGTTCAATTAAGTAATCCTGAAACTATATTTCCCAGTCATTTTTAAAGGAATTTTGTTTAAAGTAAGAACCTTGTGAGCAATATCCGTCTTTTGGTTAGAAGCATTAAGTTGGAATACTTTTTATTGTGACATATCTTTCCCTTTAGCAACTTCTAAGATATAAGGATGGAAGCCCAACAAATATCTTTACAAATTTGATGTTCTATTTAATGTATTTTTATAAAAGACATTCACTGACGATGTTTATCTGTACTTTCCGCAAAATATCCCAAAACACTATATTTAGCTGAATCTCTGTCATTTTGACAGGATCTTATGATTTAATAAATTTAGAACACAAAATTTTCCAATTAAAAATAAAAACTATCCAAAAAGGGAAAATAGTTACTGACATAAACTAAGGTAGGAATCGGTACATTTTTACCGAACCCAAGCCATTCAAATATGCATATTACATACTCGCAATCACATATGTTTCTGGTGCAGTAAAAGAATTTTCATTTGAAAACAAAAGAAACTGTTAAAGCTAGGGAGAAAAAGACCAATAATTTTCACTCACTAATTCGACATGTTAATAAAACCAACTATGATAAAACAAGAGTAATCTTACCTGATCAGCGTCTACGAAAATAATCTTCTTAACGTCAAGTGGGAAAAGTACATCCAAGAAAAGAATCTTGTATCCCCAAATAATCCTTTGCTTTTCTGTTTGTTGATGAAGCCATCGAGGCCACTTATACTGAACTAATTCGTATTCAAAACCATATTCTTTCGATAGCAATGAAAGTGAATCCTGATTTTTTATATATATATATATATATAGTAAATATATAATAAATATATATATATATATATATATATATATATATATATATATATATATATATATATATATATATATATATATATATATATATATATATATATATATATATATTTCTTATATATATATATATATATATATATATATATATTATATATATTTATATATATATTATATATATATATATATATATATATATATATCTCTATAGAAATGTATATATATTTTTATATATATATATATATATATATATATATATATATATATATATATATATAATTTATTATCATCATCCACCTCCTTTCCCCAAGACTGAGGGTAAGGTGCAACACTGCACCGAAACAGAAAAGTAGTAGAAGAATATGAAGCAAGTCGAAAAGAAAGCCCAGTCTTACCGCCCTCTTTATACCTATTAGTGAGAACTCGTGGCAGTCAGAAAATCCACCTTAGATCTTCACGGCAATGCGATGGACCTTCACCATGGCATCTCGTCAGTGTGGACTCATCCCTTGGCCCAGGTGGCCAACCAACCATACCCCTCGCCAAACCCCGCCATTCACCCTACAATGCACCTTTTCTTCTCGCCTTTGCCAAACCTTCACATTTCTCTCCTTCAGGCATTCCTTTACCGACTCAATCCACTTTTCCTTGGTCTCCAGTCGGTCGATTTCCAACACACTCACCACTACATCCGCTTTCAACCAACCGACTCTCATTCACTCTTTCCACATGACCAAACCATCTCAACGTACTTTCATTTATTCTCTCATTTATTCCTTTCTTCACACCACATAACTCTCTAATATATATATATATATATATATATATATATATATATATATAGTATATATAAATTTATATATATATATATAGTATATATATATATATATATATATATAGTATATATATATATATATATATATATATATAAAGTATATATATATATATATATATATATATATATATATATATATATATATATATATATATATATATATATATATATATATATATATATATATATGGTATATATATATATATATATATATATATATATATATATATATATATATATATATATATATATATATATATATATATATATATATATATATATATATATATATATATATATACAGGGTGATTCAAAACCTCTGCGACAAACTCGGAATGCTGATAGAGCAAACGATAAGGAAATTTATTGTTAAATAAGCCTATGCCGCGCGCCGCCACGCCACACTGCGTGGGACGCTTCAAGCTACACGGGTCTATGTTGGTGACGCGGACGCGGTGCATGTAGGTTACCGACGATTTAGGCTATTACTCAATTCATTGTAGTTTGTGCGTGCGTACATGTGTGTCCGCTTAACGTCCTTCAGAAACACGTGCAATACCTTTACTCGCCCACCCATCGTTGATTCAGTGCTGCGGTACTGACATAAATGGATCAGCCACCCTTCACGAGTTAATCCAGCATGATAATGTTACGTGGTGCGGCGAACGGAAATGGACAAAGAGCGCACCTGTCCTGGAACGGTTTTCACACAGAAATCACCCCACCACAAAAATGTTTGCTGGCATTGCATCAGCGTCTCTCCGAGATTCTGGGGACATCCGTCCCTGGCGCAATGGTATGATGACCGCGTAATACGAGACCTTTATCCTTACACACTATCAACCCTCGGAGTAAACAGATGTACGCACGCACCCATACATAACATTAGAATACCCAAAATCTCCGGTTACAAGTAACGACGCGTCAAACATCATCACGTGTTTAACTTACATCATCTGTAACTTTGAAACGAAGCGTCATACAACATAGCTTATTTAACAATAAATGTTCCTATCGTTTGCTCTATCAGGCCCTCCGAGTTTGTCGCAGAAATTTTGAATCACTCCTGTGTATATATATATATATATATATATATATGGTTATATATATATATATATATATATAGGGTATGAAAGCATATTTGCGTATATATTAAAATTTCTTGCCAAATCATACCATATATTCACATATATATATACTATATATATATATATATATGATATATATATATGAGGGTACGTTGTTACCTGTGTTAATGTATAGTAGCGAAACTATGGTGTGGCATAATTAGCAGATCTAAGGTTCAGTCTATTCATATGGATAATTAATCTTAGGGGCGTGTTAGGTTTGAGAATTGATAAAATTAGGAATGAATGTGTTAAGGAGCTGCGTGCTGTGAAGGGCATGTATGATCGCATAAATGAGTATTAAGATGATTTGGTCATGTGTGAAGGATGGATGATAGTCGATTGATTAAGCGGATGTATAGAGGTGAGTGTGTTGGGAATCGGTCGGCTGGAAGATCTAAGAAAAAGTGGGGGTCCGTTGAGGTGTTGTGAAGTCCTAGGGTGGATTTTTGGTTGCGAAGGTCTCACACTTATGTGTATGAAGAGAAGGTGTTGGGGCTTTCCTTTCGACTTACGTCATGCTCTTCTACTTCACTATTAAATTTGCTTGCATGTTAACCACCCAAACCCATCAATGAGGATGTGAAGGGAGGATAAAAAAAAAAGATTATTAAAATAATTTTTCCAATGATTAACTTATCATTATTATTGGCTTATTAAAATGGAACTAAATGTTTAATTTTCTTTTACTATAATGTGAAAAATATTTTTCCCACGTCGTTAGTCGAATAATATTTGGCAGACTCCCCATCCCTGATTTAAACACTAATTTCGATACTCATATATCACTGTAAACACAATCAACATATGTAACACAAACAATTCTGTCACAATGACAAAAATGTATTTCTCTCAAGCATATCCAGTAATAGAAAGTCCAATCACACTGGGATCCGACATGCAGATTGAGTCCGGATGCAAGATTTGAATCCTAGAAATTTGTTAAAAAAAATAAATTTAACCTTGTCAATAACATTTAACCATGCTTTCACCTGACTTAGAAAGAAGTCCTGCCGCCCCCGATTTGGCAAGATGATGCAAAACGCTACATCTCTTTAATTAAGGCTTCAACAGTGAGTGTAAGAGGAAACTACATATTAATTTTTTTTAGGTAATTTCTTGTCATCAGTGAGATAACAAACCGTGTTTGTCAATTTAATAGCAAATTTAGGTGGTATTAGTCACTCCCTTCAAATTATTTAAAGAGAATTTTAATTTTTTTTGGCCTGTGACAGACTGAATATTTTTAAACTTCATTAAATTAAAGACAAAGATAATTTTAACATGTTTATAGAATAAACATTTCGGCAAAAAACAAGAAAAGCACTTTTTCTCACTTTTAAAAATGCCAAAATTATTAAATAAAAACAAATAAAATACATTAAAATAAAGTAAAATAAATAAATACACAGATAAAGTATCATATTTTTGAGCTTGAATTGAATTTTCAATGCTAAAATGTTACATTCATCTAAGCATAATAAAAATAATCAATTTACCTTAAAAATTGGAGATAAAAAGTTTTTGATCAACCAAAATTTAACAGGCTTTGAAGAATGTTTCCTCACGGAGATCATCATGATACGCAAAAATCTTTCATAAAGGTGTCCAGATGCAACTGAGAAAATGTTAATATATTTATCTTCTTCTTCGTCATCTTTGTCAGTTTTTGAGAAAGTGCTGAAGTTAAAAATATGTTACCACAAGAGTTACAAATTAGAATCAAAGCAAATTTATTGCTAATATACAATTTATTAAACAAATTTTCTTAAACTATAGTTTGTTTTTCTAGAAAGTATATGATAAGCAGATTTAAACGGCAAGATTTTTCTTAAAAACAACTATAATAATTTTAAACGTTGATGAAACCTATTTTAACGTTTTATAAAGAATCTTATAAACTGCCAATAATTTATTTAAAAAAAGCGAAACTTAAATAACTTAAGAAAGGATAGTTATTAATTAACATATGGTTATTTCTAGAATGTAATTGCAACTATCAAGTCTTCAAATACAGTAAAGCATATTTCAATACTTTTGTAGGAACATAAGATATCTGCTTAGTTTTAAAATTTAAATTACCTTGAAATTGTGTCCCACAATCCTCCGGATTCCTCGTCCTCATCTTTGTTTATCAGACTTTTTTATTTCTGCCGCATCTAAAGATATTGATCATAACCGTGACATCATCCTGACCAGCAGGTGTCTCTGTTCCCTCATGACTGAAATGAGAAAAACACAAACTCTTAGAAAAATTATTTTTTAAAATACCAAAAATATGAATATCTATTACCTGAAAGATAACAGATAATTTAATCAGTAACAGTTACGTAAGATTATTTACCTTACAATATTATAAATATCATTAGACCGTCCATCTCTAAGTCGCAAAATCATTGCACCGGGATTTCCTTTAAGTTGAAAATAGCCTAAATTAGCCATCACTATTGTGTCAACCTGTCAATAAACAAAGATTTTAAAGAAAGAACTTTGAACACACTTTCTCTTTCAACACTTATTTTTATGCAACATACAATATATACATTATTACTATTGCATGAAGGAAAAAAAAAGTAAGAAAAACAGAGGTTGATATAGATAGGGACAATGAAGAAAACATCCTTGCCCAAGGGATGAACCCTACATTGACGATTTATATTATATTATATTATATTATATTATATTATATTATATTATAATTAATTATATATATATAATATATATATATATATATATATATATAAATAATTATATATATAATATATATATATAAATATATTATATATAATATTTATAATATATTATATATATTATATATATATTACTATTATATATAATATTTATATTATATATATAATATATATATAGTATATTTCCTTCTTCTTCTTCATTACCTTTTCTCAAGACTGGGGGTAAGGGTGTGTAATGCATCGGAAAAGAAAAGCAGTAGAAAAATATGACAAAAGTCGAAAAGAAAGCCCAGCCTTACCGCCCACTCTTACATTAATTAGTGAGAACTCGTCGCATGTCAGAAAATCCACCCTGAGCTTCAGCGCGACGGATCCTCACTATGGTGAATCGTCGGTGTAGGGTTCATCCCTGGCCAAGGTGTGGGCCACACCATACCCCTCACAAACCCTGCCTTCACTCCTATTTTGCCTTTTCTCGCCTGCTGCAAACTCACATTTCTCTCCTGAAGACATTCTTACTGACTCAATCACTTTTTCTTCGTCTCCAGCCGGTCGTTCCCAACAACTCAACCATCTATACATCCCCGCTTTACGCAACGACTATCATTTTGTGTAGATTGTCATGCAGTTGAGGTGCCATTGAGAGAGAGTGTGTTAATTTTTGCTCTCAATTTTACTAATATAATTTGTGTATTTGAAAGTGAATTTAGTAACAAATTAGTGGTTGGTGTATTAAATCACAGTAAAGAAATTGTTTTATAGTTTTTTTGTGATAATTAAATTTGATAGTATTGGACTCGGTGTTTGATAGGTTAACCCTAGGCTAGAGTAGTTGAATTCCTGTATACTGTGTGTTTGCAAGGTTTATTGAATTATTATCTAATAGTTTTTTTGGGCTACTTGCTTTGAAATGAAACAATTGTTATTTAAATTTTTTTTTATAAATTTAAAATTAAGTTTACCAGAGCCATAGCCTAAAGTTAGGCCTACCTTATAATTTTTATATATCCCCTGGCCTAGGCTAAGCTAGATTATATAAGCTTGTTAAAAATTTTACTTGTTCTAAAGATATTAGTTTATTTCTTTTTTAGGTCTTTGGTGATAGTTTAAAGCTGTGTATGGATAATTAATGTAGTAGCTAATAATAAATAAACAATAATACTCTGTGTGATATTTGTGGGACTGTAAGAGGTGAATATGTTAATAGCTGCCCTACTTGTGTTTTGAATGCAAGAATGTGTTGGTTAAGAAGGAGTTGCAAGACTGAGTGAAAAATATGAATGGATTTGAAAGAAAGAGTATTGAGTTTGAGAAGGAGGGACGTGTTAGGAAAAAAAGTTAGTAGGGATGCTGAGGCGAGGAAGGGAGCGGGATATAGGGTAGACAGGAATAGTGATTTCCCTAGGCAGGAAGATGAGGGGAAAAGGATAAAGTAGTTGAAATAGGTCTGCAGATGAATATAGAGTTACAGGAATTAGAAATAATAGTTTAAGATGAAGATCTCGAAAGTCAATCAGCCTGTTACCTGCAGTAACAGGTTTCGACTGTGCTTCAGATGGGGAGGGATCAGTGAAGTGCCAATGGTAATGTTGAAAGTTTCTAAGTGAAGTACTCGATACATTGCTAATTGGAGGACTATATGAACCGATACTAGATAGGACTTTTCCAAAGTAAGAATAATAAGAACGATGAGAGTATGTTATCCAGGTGCCCGAGTGAGTGATATCGTGGATAGTATAGATAGAGAGATTGAATTCTACAATGTTGATTCAGATGTGATTGTGCATGTGGGTACAAATGATATGGACAATAGAAGGTCAGAAGACTTAATACAGATTATAGGAGATTGTTCAGAAGATGAAAGCTCGTGGAAGAAGGTGCATGATCTGGGATTTTACCTAGTTAGGTGCAGGTCAGGAATGGGGGATGTAGGGCTTTAGGTGTAAATGATAGGATTTATGTTTTTTTTCAGAAAATATTGGTTTGGATTTTGTGAGAGAGTTTTTCTGGATAGGATCTTTTGCAGCGGATGGAAGTTCACTATGAGTCGTAAAGGTGTTTGGGCTTTTCAGCCACCAGTTTGGAGACTTGTTTTGTCAAAAACTAGGTAAAGTTTGGGGGTGATGGGCTAAATCGGGATACAACATAATAGCAATGGTTAACGGTTTATAGTGGTGATATAATAAAACTAGGTGCTGGTTACACAGACTCAAATAAGGTGAATAGCATAATAAATAGCAGCATTTCGGAATATCAAATGCCTTTTGCACAAATGCTCATAGCCTTAAGAAATAAAAAAATGAGCTGATTAGTTATACCATAAAGAAGAATCTTGACATTATTTGCATAACTGAGCCATGGGTTAATGAAATTATATGGAGAATCCGTTCAGGAATATGAAATAGGCGGAAATTATTCCAAAACTTTAATTTTTAATACAGGAAATAAATGGTGGTGGGGTGGGCGCTTTATATTAAAAGGCAATATTCAATCTGGTCTTAATGATGACTTAAACTAATTCATGGATATTGATCGGTATGGGTAGATAACTTATGTTCATCAAGTAAATATATAGATATAGGGGCATTTTATAGACGCTCCTGGCCAAGAGTCAAGAATAGACTCAGGAAATTGTAAAAGAATATTGGAGACGCCATGCCGCAGTAAAGAAAAAGGTATAGTCATATGGGTGACTTTAATTTTCCTGGATTCAATTGGATTCCTTGTCTAAACGGACCATAGTAGTTTCAAGTATTTATTAAATTTGTATATCTAGATAACTTTTTGAAGCCAGATGGTCATGAACCACAGACAAGAATGCATCTATAGACTTATATTAACTAACGATGAAAGTATGGTGGGCAAGGTTAGAGTTGAGGAGAATTCACTTAGTGACCATAAATAATTAGATTTAATAGTAAATGTGATATTGGCCAAATTGCAAGTTACATAAGGAAAGGATCTTAAGAATTTCGAAATGTGATTTTACCAATACGAGACATGCTTTAGTATAATGACTGGGATAAAGAGTTTAAAGACCAAAACTGTTTTATCATGTGGGAAGATTTTAAGCAAATTTTAATGAATATTCAGTCAGCATGTTTTAAAGTAAACCCATTAGGGTGCAAAGAGAAAACTGTTTGGAATAGATGAGATAAGAGATAAACATTAATGAAAAACGTAGATGTTTTAAAATATTACCAGGGTAGTAATAGGGAAGATGATTTAGAAAAATTATAGGAAAATAGAAAACGAACTTACACATCAATAAGAAAATCAAAGAGAAGGCAGAAATTAATTTAGCAAGGATAGTAATAAGTATAAGAAGTTTTTTTAGCTTTTATAAAATTTAAAAGTAAGATAGGACAAATTGTCCAATTAAAATTGATGAAAATTTAGTGAGTTCAGATAAGGGGTTGGTCAACATCAATGCTTATTTTGCTTCAGTATTTACAGAGGAAAGATTAGATAATAGTTTGGAGACTAATAGTTCTTGTGATGCATGTAACAAATAGACTTACAGAATTTGGAATTTGCCGTAAAAGATATTAAATGTTATTAGACCATATGATTCCAGGTAAAGTGCGGGCTGATGGAATACATGGTAGAATTTTGAAAAAAAAGTAGAGTCAGCATTGCAAAGGCACTGGATTTGATTTTTATGCGATCTATAACATTTGGTGAGGTACAGATGACTGGAAAACAGCATATGTTGTGCCTATGTATAAGAAAGGTTAGTAAAGGAGATTGGGAAATTATAGGCAAGTTAGCTAACATATGCTGGTTTGTAAAGGTCTGGAAATACTAAAGGTATACTAGAGAAATATTTAGAGATAACAGGTATTGGTATGACTCCCAGCAGGTTCAGAAAGCGGTAGGTATGTCAAACAAACCTGTTTAGAATTTGATGGAATACATTACCTGACTGGCGGGCATTGACCGAGGAGATCCAGTTGAAATTGTATATTTAGAACTTCATAAAAGCTTTTGATAAGGTTCCCACATAAAGCTGATGAAAAAGTTATTGCATTGTAGTCTTGAGACCAAAGCATGGTTGGATTAAAGAGTGGTTGCGAAAATAGAAAACAGTGTGTACACCTAATGGGAATAAATCATCATGGGAAATAGTGAAGAGTGGTGTCACACGTATCAAGTGCTGGGGCCACTATTGTTTCATATATTATAAATGATTTTAGACCAGGGACTTAAATGCAAGGTTTCTAAGTTTGCAGATGATAACTAAAGTGGCCACCTCAGGTTAGGAATAGTGAATGATGCATAAGATTCAAATGATCTTGATAAACTTCTTGGTGGGCAGATGTGGCAAATGAATTTTTAATAGTAAAAAGTGTAAGGTTTTGCACCTAGGTTACTGCAAATAACAGTTTTAACTACGATATAAATGGGGATTGGCTTGAGTCTGTGGACGCAAGAAGAAAGATTTTAGGTGTGATTATAGCAGTAATTTGAAAATAGCTACTCAGTGTTTGGAAGCTAGAAATAAAGCTAATAAGAATGCTGGCATAATAAATCGCAATGTTGTTTACAAGAGCAAGGAAGTAATAAGTAAACTGTATAATAGCTTGTTAGGCCAGTAAGAGAGTATTGTGCACAACAAGTTTGGGCCCTTATTTAAAGAAGACTTAGATATGCTAGAGAAGAGTGGCAACGTAGAGCACAAGGATATTTCTGGGTTTGAGGGTAAGAGTAATGAGGAGAGGCTGAAGGAGTTAGGAATGATTTCTGTAAGAAGGCGATTTCTCAGGGGGACATGATACAAGTCTACAAAATTTTACATCTATTTGATAATACAGAGACCCATAAATTTTTCATAGTAGAACATGGACAGGTGACCAGGGGCATAAATAAGAAAATTAAGATAAGAAAGCATGCCATCTTGATATAAGAAAGGCATGCATTCAGTAATAGGTTGTTAAATTTTGGAATAGTCGCCAGAGGAGGTTGTTGAGGTGTGACTCGATTGCAACATTTAAGAAAGGGTTAGATTCCTTAGGATGGGTGTTTGGGTATCATATATTATATTGACGAAGCCAAAATTGGCGGGTTTTTGGTTATAGTAGTTATTAATGTAGGATGGCATGTGTGACCATAACTTAGTTAATTAATGCTGTGGACGGTTTGGTATCATATTATATATATAGATATATATTATATATAATATATATATATATATATATTATATATATATATATTACTATATATATATATATTATTATATATATATATTATAATAATATAGTATATATATATATATAATTATAGTATATCATTTAGTTTTGACTATGCCTAAATTGGTGGATTCTTGTAGTTACATCACAATGTTTGACAAGCCTGGGTGCCTTTGTGATTTGCATGAGCATTGTTTGGGTAGTGGGTTGACTGGGACGTCCCGATAGGCCATGTGCTTCTTACTGGTCTCTATAATTCTTATGTCGTTAATGTCTTAATCTTTCCATGACCAAACCAATCTCAACATACTTTCATTTATTTCTCTCATTTACACCCTTTTTCACACCACACAACTCTCTAATACGTCATCTCCTCATTTTATTAATTCTTTCACACCTACACGCCTAAGATTGTTCATTCTGAGCAATTGAAACTTTAGAGCTTATAACTTCTATTCCAGCATAGTTCACTACTATACAATAACAGGTAATAACATACCCTCATGCAAGACCTAGCGCACTCCTAGACTCAGTCTTTCTACATCACCACGATTTAATTGCAACGCAGCCACTCCTGCCATTCAGGACTTCCTACTACACCTCTGCATCATCCGTTCCCTTCTCAATCCACATATATCCTAAATATTTAAACTCAAGACACGTTCTTCCCAGCTGCTCACATCTAACATAACTTCACGACGAGGGCTGTTATCACTCACACCATAACCTTACCTCTTATCTATCTACGTTACTTTCAAACTCTCCTTTTACACACTGCAAATCTCTCTACCAATCTCTCGACTCTCTTCAGATTGCCACACAGAACCAAATCTACCGCATATAATAGGTAGGGACCTTCACTCATCTCACTTCTCCATCATTCTAACCCATTTCTGCCACCCCTCACTCTAATTCTTCATAACTCCATCCATATACAAATTGAAACACCAAGGAGACATAACAAATTGCA
This sequence comes from Trachelipus rathkii, assembly GCA_015478945.1. Taxonomy (NCBI): domain Eukaryota; kingdom Metazoa; phylum Arthropoda; class Malacostraca; order Isopoda; family Trachelipodidae; genus Trachelipus; species Trachelipus rathkii. Next base: position 19,698 of record JABUQX010096831.1, read on the forward strand.
AATGATAAATTAATACTAACCAATTACCTTTGACACCAATTTAATCCTTAACAAGCCTTACTAGTCCTCATACTACTTTGATTATCATTCAGAAAGCCTACACCTACACCAGCATAGAGCTCTATTTAACCCTATCTACGCCTGTTGCAAAATCATAAAAAATACAATTTATTCCCTCATTTCCTCATCATTTGTTTCAATTAAGATTTGATCCACACATCTCTAACCACTCCTAAAGCACTTGTTTCTTCACCCAATTAGTCCTTCGTCACTCTACGATACTTCTTTTGACAAAAACAGCAT
>JABUQX010096831.1:25000-30000 GCA_015478945.1 Trachelipus rathkii
AAATTTATTTAATTAAAACTGTTGTACATCCACTTTCAAACTTTTTTCAAGTTATATTATCCATTCTGAATGGATTTACCACTCAACCAACCAAGTTTTCAGGTACATGATAGATTACTTGAAGAATTGTTTGTTATCGGTAGGCCAGAAGGTGCCAAATGGACCAGGCTCAAGCTCTCCGCATTATCATTAAACAGAGGCTCTGCTTGAACAACAAATCGATAAAAACTGCAAAGAGATATTCATTATAATATGTGGTTTATAAAAATACTAGGGTTGGCACTTGGCAGAGCACTGGAATTTTCCACACAATTTTCCACGCACCTCAATATTTTTAAAACTGTACAGCACTGGTGCCACGGCCAACCCAAAATAATACAATATTATTTCATTCACTTATAAAACATTACCTTTTCAAAGGCATTTCCGAATGTTTTTCAATGGCATTCATAACGATCCTGATATTAGCATTTAAAACGTGATGCAGAATCTGAAGGACTGACCCAATTTCTGGGCAGCTCCTGAAGCGGGATCACAAATAGCCAGTAAATCAAAGGCAGGAGAAGACGAATCGCGTGCAGGAATTTTAATGACAGAAAACTGATCAGACGCAATTGGTACTTCTGTTCTTGCTTTACTTTGAGATTTTATTTGAAGCACAGATGAGACCCTCATTAATATTTCACTTGATTTTTCAGATTCTTGGTCTAAAATAATAATAATAATAATAATAATAATAATTATTATTATTAATATTATTATTATTATAATTAAACTATTAAAAGCTACACGGTTAGCAATAGGCCATAATCAACACAAACAGACATGTTACCAGCAATAGAGAGCGACCATATGAATTAATTAAGTCAAAATAAATGTTATGAAGATTACAGACAAACTGGAGCACAAATTTTAATAGGAATAAAATGAGAAATTTTTAAAAAACAATTCAAGGACACAGAAAAGACCAAAAAAAAAATTATACATTGACGCCATTAAAGAGGCCATAATTAATAACTTTACCTTTCAATACATTTAAAACTTTCTCGCCAACTGATGAAAGGAAGAATCTTTCTAGAAGAGCAAAATCTTCATCTGAAAATGTTTCATTAGATGTAAAAGTGCCAAGCATCCTTCCATTCGCTATAACAGTTGTCTTACCTGGCGTGAGCCCTAAGACCTAATAAAGTCGATATAGTGACGTTACATAAATAGGCAATAAATATTTTGAATAAGTATAATATAAAAGAAGGCAAAAAATGCTTTACAAACCTTTGAAGAATAAATAGAATGCATTTTCAATATTTTCATTTGGAAAGTTGACATACGGGATTTGAGAATCCTCATGCCATTAAACAGAATAATAATAATAATATAATAATCAATAAATAATAATAATATATAACTATAATAATAGAATTAAATAATAATAAATAATAATAATGAATATAATAAATATAACAATTACAGATCCCAGATAACTTTAGCTAAATTTCAAAGGGTGGGTGCTTTTACCAATCTCCAGCATGCACGTATCATACACACCTTAGCCTAGGTCTGGTTACGTCAGGTATGTTCTTTTCATACCCAAAAACATAAAAGATTACAGTTTGTAGATTACTAAATTACAGTGCTTTTAAAAAGCTCTGTAATTTAGTGTATAATTTATGGAGTTCAAATTCTACAAATAATTATTTTATTTATTTATTTTTATTTATTTATTCATTTTTTTATTATTTTTTTTTATTTTTATTTATTTATTATTTATTTTTTTTATTTATGTATTTACTTTTTTATGTATTTTTTCATTTATTTATTTATTTATTTTTATTTATTTATTTATTTTTAATTATTCATTTTCATTTATTTATATATTTATTAAATAAATAATTATTTTAATTAAATAAAAAACAAATAAATAATTAATTAAATAATTAAATAAATAAAAAATAAAATAAAAAATAAATAAATAAATAATAAATAAAATATATAAAATGAAATAAAGAAAATAATGAATGATTTCCAACAAGAAACAACCGAGAAATATATTTATTTTATAGTTTCATTCAAAATCAAACAAAGATTTAAACAACATAAGAAAATAGAAACAGTTAAGAAGCTACATGGGTCTATTGTCCTGTCGCAGTGAAAAAAAAAAGATGTAAAGTTACCATTTACCTTGGATTTCAATTTTCATTATGGAAATAATTAACCCGATTCCATAATTACGCATGCAACAAAATTTAGTAAGCTATATTAAAAACAAACATGTTAATTAAGCAAACATGCAAAACAAAGTCACCAATAATCGAATGAACTGATAAAAATACAGACAATGAAGTGCAAGGGCTTCAAAATGTCCCCCTTCTCCAATACTAGATCTGACACACATCCAACAAACACGTCATTTGAAAGCTGAGTCATTCATACATATATTGATAGAATTTTCTTAAAGGTTGAAAGAGACTAACTATCAATCATATTCTGTGGTAAACCGTACAAAAAATTAATCACTCTGTAAATGAAAAAATACTATCTCACATCTAGATGACATGCTTTTTCTTTATCTTTTTTATTAAAACCCGTGGTAAGCCTATTTCAATCTATTGAAAAGAACTTACTCACGTAAACATTGTCAATTGACAAAAACATTTTGAAAACTTTAAACATAATCCCTCTAAAAAATTTCCTTTCTAAAGAACACACACTCACAGTTCTTTTAGTCTACCCTTGCAACTTTTTGTTATTAATAAATCCAAAAATTATTTTTGTTGCTTTGCGCTGTACTGCCTCCAACATATTCATGTCTTTCCTCTGATAAGGAGCCCATCAATGGGCTAACATAACCATTATAGAGCCTTCTGATCACACCTTACTTTAATAATTAACATAAAGCTTTTATTCCTAACATTGTTAGATCTATTCCTGACTTCCGAACACTGCTCTGACATTTTCAAATGAATGCTGAAAATTACACCCAAATCTCTTTTCTTTATCCACTGACTCAAGCCATTCCGCATATATTTCATAACATTCTTGTTAGAATGCCCCGGGTGAAGAACCTTACACTTTTTATTGTTAAAACCTGTCTGCCACCTTTCAGCCCAGCCAAATTTATTTAAATCACGCTGAACCTTCATACATCCCTCAATAGTTTAAACAGGATAGGACGGCTTAGTACCAACAAAAAAGTAAACATTTCATGCCCATATCCAAATCATTAATACCGATTAGAATTAGAAGCAGACCAATCACAGAACCCTAATGAATCCCACTCTTTACCAACACCGATTTAGATTTATTGCCAAATTTAATTAATACTACACACCGTCTCCTGCCCTTCAACTACTGTATTCAATTATGTGTAAACCCCTCGTAAACCACACTGAAATAACTTGGGCATCAACCATTATGGAGTACCTTATTAAAAGCTTTGCTAAAATCTCGATAAACACTATTAACTGGCAATCCTTTGTCCACGTACACAGTAATATGCTCCACAAATTCCATAAGATTTGTCGGACAAGATTTATTTTCCTCAAAGCCATGTTGAGTCTATCAAAATCTTATTGTCGGCTAAATGCTTTGATATTCAAATTCGACTTTTCCTTCAATATATTTTCAGAAAGTTTTACTAATGAGGTTAAAGTAACTGGCCTGTAATTTCCAATATCACATCTGCTACCGGTCCTATAAATTTCACAACATGAGCAATTTTTAAGTCCTCTACCATCTCGCAATAATTAAGACCTATTAAATTTAAACCATAAGCAATACAATTACTACCATCATCTTGGATTATACTATGTACACCATGAAACCTGCACAATTATTGCAATAATAAATTTTTAATTTCGGCAACATCAATGTTAAGAAATGTAAAAAATTATCCCTACACTACACGTACCTGTTATCAAACTTTTCATCTATAAACACCAATGCAAAGTAGGTGTTAAAAAATTGGCTAATTCTTAATCAGAGATAACACTTTATCATTTATCTAAATAGGACCAATCTTTCTGTAATTATTATTAAATTTATAAAAACTAAAGAATTTCCTCAAATCTTTATTATTATTTCTTGTCAGGTTAGTTTATGAATTCCTCTTAGATCTTCCTATTACTTGACTTAGCTCATTTCTTATTCTCCTGTAAGTTTCCAAGTCTACTTTACTGGTAGGTACAGGTTAAAAATAAGCAGTTATAATTGATAAAGTTAGCTTTTTGTGCCCTTCATTCCAGAAGGGGCTTTACGCCTTATTTTTAAGATTGCAACATTTGCCAACTAATAGAGTGTGTGGTGTCATTGTCAAGTTTAATAGAGGCAACCCTTACCAACAGGATATATTCATATACTCTTAAGAACTCCAAAATCAAATACACGACTTTCTAGAAAAACAAAATCTTTCCATCTCAATAACAATAAAATATTTTCATCACTTGGAAGGTAGGCCAATGACTTCATAATAACAGTATCTCAGACATCAAAACTTACATCTAAGTACAGGGATCAGCGTAATAGAAATAGACTTTACAAATCTGAACATGATTTCACTTGCAAACACGTTAGAATTACCGGCAGATTTTTTTTCTAGCTGTAAAAATTAATATCCTGAAGAATTTTCTCACTAAACAATTCTACGCAAGCATCAGATTACACCATTGCACATTTTTTCTATCTTTCTCAAAATGACATAAGCACCAACAACATTTAAGGAAAGCACGATTACAAAATTGCTTACAGAACAATAAGAGCACACAAACAAAACAACAATAAACTACAATTCGTTAGTTTCTCAATGTGATACTTTACATTCTAACTATATAACAAACTCCCACCTTATAAGAGTTTTAATCAATCTCGTTATAGAAAGAACTCGGGCCCTTTTCCCTCTAATTGGGACACCTACTAAATATGCAATCTATCATAATACAACTACAAACACTTCCACACCACTCCCCGCTGCATATCAGCATTTCCATTTACTATCAACACAGATT
>JABUQX010096831.1:35000-37500 GCA_015478945.1 Trachelipus rathkii
GAAGGGCACAAAAAGCTAACTTTATCAATTATAACTGCTTATTTTTAACCTGTACCTACCATGAAGAAGGTTGTAGCCTTTTTGGTTGTAAATTGACACCTTCGTGAATAAAACAAAAACTCAAATTAAATCTGAAATTGGCAAACGTGACAAGAAATAATAATAAAGATCTGAAGAAATTCTATAGTTTTTATAAATTTAATAATAATTGCAGAAAGATTGGTCCTATTTAGATAAATGATAAAGTGTTATCTCTGATTAAGAATTAACCAATTTTTTAACACTTATTTTGCATTGGTATTTATAGATGAAAAGTTTGATAACAGGTACGTGTAGTGTAGGGATAATTTTTTACATTTCTTAACATTGATGTTGCCGAAATTAAAAATTTATTATTGCAATAATTGTGCAGGTTTCATGGTGTACATAGTATAATCCAAGATGATGGTAGTAATTGTATTGCTTATGGTTTAAATTTAATAGGTCTTAATTATTGCGAGATGGTAGAGGACTTAAAAATTGCTCATGTTGTGAAATTTATAGGACCGGTAGCAGATGTGATATTGGAAATTACAGGCCAGTTACTTTAACCTCATTAGTAAAACTTTCTGAAAATATATTGAAGGAAAAGTCGAATTTGAATATCAAAGCATTTAGCCGACAATAAGATTTTGATAGACTCAACATGGCTTTGAGGAAAATAAATCTTGTCCGACAAATCTTATGGAATTTGTGGAGCATATTACTGTGTACGTGGACAAAGGATTGCCAGTTAATAGTGTTTATCGAGATTTTAGCAAAGCTTTTAATAAGGTACTCCATAATGGTTGATGCCCAAGTTATTTCAGTGTGGTTTACGAGGGGTTTACACATAATTGAATACAGTAGTTGAAGGGCAGGAGACGGTGTGTAGTATTAATTAAATTTGGCAATAAATCTAAATCGGTGTTGGTAAAGAGTGGGATTCATTAGGGTTCTGTGATTGGTCTGCTTCTAATTCTAATCGATATTAATGATTTGGATATGGGCATGGAATGTCTACTTTTTTTGTTGATGATATTAAGCCGTCCTATCCTGTTTAAACTATTGAGGGATGTATGAAGGTTCAGCGTGATTTAAATAAATTTGGCTGGGCTGAAAGGTGGCAGACAGGTTTTAACAATAAAAAGTGTAAGGTTCTTCACCCGGGGCATTCTAACAAGAATGTTATGAAATATATGCGGAATGGCTTGAGTCAGTGGATAAAGAAAAGAGATTTGGGTGTAATTTTCAGCATTCATTTGAAAATGTCAGAGCAGTGTTCGGAAGTCAGGAATAGATCTAACAATGTTAGGAATAAAAACTTAATGTTAATTATTAAAGTAAGGTGTGATCAGAAGGCTCTATAATGGTTATGTTAGCCCATTGATCGGGCTCCTTATCAGAGAAAAGACATGAATATGTTGGAGGCAGTACAGCGCAGAGCAACAAAAATAATTTTTGGATTTATTAATAACAAAAAGTTGCAAGGGTAGACTAAAAGAACCGAACTGTGAGTGTGTGTTCTTTAGAAAGGAAATTTTGTAGAGGGGTTATGATTCAAGCTTTCAAAATGTTTCTGTCAATTTACAATGTATACGTGAGTAAGTTCTTTTCAATAGATTGAAATAAGCTTACCACGGGTTTTAATAAAAAAGATACAGAAAAATCATGCCATCTAGATGTGAGAAAGTATTTTTTCATTAACAGAGTGATTAATTCTTTGAACGGTTTACCACAGAATATGATTGCTAGTTAGTCTCTTTCAACCTTTAAGAAAATTCTATCAATATATGTATGATTGACTCAGCTTTCAAATGACGTGTTTGTTGGATGTGGTGTCAGATCTAGTATTGGAGGGGGGGGGGATCATTTTGGAAGCCCTTGCACTTCATTGTATGTATTTTTATCAGTTCATTCGATTATTGGTGACTTTGTTTTGCATGTTTGCTTAATTAACATGTTTGTTTTTAATATAGCTTACTAAATTTTGTTGCATGCTTAATAATGGAATCGGGTTAATTATTTGCATAATGAAAATTGAAACCCAAGACTAGCCATTCAAGGTAAATGGTAACTTTACATCTTTTTACTGCGACAAGACGATAGACCCATGTGGCTTCTTAACTGTTTCTATTTTCTTATGTTGTATAAATCTTTGTTTGATTTTGAATGAAGCTATAAAATAAATGTATTTCTCGTGTGTTTCTTGTTGGAAATCATTCATTATTTTATTTATTTCATTTTATATATTTCATTTATTATGTTATTTATTTATTTTTTATTTTATTTTTTATTTATTTAATTATTTAATTAATTATTTATTTGTTTTTTATTTAATTAAAATAATTATTTATTTAATTATATAAATAAATAAAAATAAATAATTAAAAATAAATAAATAAATAAAAATAAATAAATAAATAAATGAAAAAATACATAAAAAAGTAAATACATAAATAAAAAAAATAAATAATAAATA
>JABUQX010096832.1:2500-5000 GCA_015478945.1 Trachelipus rathkii
TATATATTTGGAATCAGCCGAAAATTCTAAGGATGGGATTTAACTTTTTTTTTTTTTTTTTTTTTTTTTTTTAATTATTTTTTTTTTTTTTATTAAGGAATTCCTTAGGGTAAACCGCAAAAATGGCAGGAGTCGGGGTCTCTCGGCCTCCCGGTGGACGACGGGGGGGACTAATCCCCCCCTACGGGGATGGTCTCCGGAACCCCTGTGTTTTTTTTTTTTTTTTGCGGGGTCCCCGAACATCCCCTCCGGGGTATGAACATCCCCCCTCTGTCCCCCGTTGGCTCGAGCCCCTTAAAAAAACTTATAATTTTCCAAAAAAAACAACAAAAATTAAAATCACAGTTTAGGGGGTTCGAGCCGACGGGGGACAGGGGGGGGACGTTTCCTCCCCCGGGGGGATGGTCTGAGGAACCCCCGCGACACCCAAAGACCAAAGAGCGGGGTTCCGGAGACCATCCCCGGAGGGGGGGATTAGGCCCCAGTCGTTCCGCCGGGTGGCCGAGAGACCCCGACTCCTGCCAATCTTTGCGGTTTACCCTAGGGTATTCCTTTAGTTAAAAAAAAAATAAAATTACTTCAACCAAAAAAAAAAAAAAAAATAATCCCATCCTTGAGATTTCGGCTGATTTCAAATATATAATTTGTTTTACTGTACGGACCTGCCGTTCTCTAGCTACATACTGTGAGCATTAAAAAACTGAACCCACTACATTCATTATATATATATATATATATAATATTATATATATATATATAATATATATATATATTATTATAGTATATATATTATATATATATATATATATACTATTCCATATATATTATATATATATATATATATATATATATATATATATTTAATTACTATATATAAATAATAATATAGATTGGTAGCCTCTAAAATAAATGGAAATAGATGTATTTTTATTTTTTATTTTTTTTTTTAAAAAGGTTTTATTTTATTGTATTTATGACACATTAAAAATAATTTTCCAATTTTTGACGATTTATTATTATCATGACGTCTCTAATATTGCTTAAGCTTTCTCATTATTCAAAAGCCTATTGGAAGCACAAAAACAAAAACCATGTCTTTTTAGATTCTATGTTTCATTTATTATAGTTGAAAATTAAAATAAAGTTTCTCTTTTTTTAGGTTTCATAAATACAGAATGTTAAAATCCAATTCACAGGTTTACCAACCTTTCCAATACTAAATTATTTTGAGGAGCACAGTTTACTTAAGGTCCATTTTTAAAAATATTATTACTATAACCTATTTGAAACAGTTATTGAATTTCTCGACACAGCTGACCACAGTCTCGCCAATTCATTAAAAGAAAGACGAAGAGAAGAAGAAGAAGAAGAAGAAGAAGAAGAAGAAGAAGAAGAAGATAAGAAAGAAGAAGAAGAAGAAGAAGAGTGGCAAACAAAGCTTAATATAAATTCATTCAATCCACATTTGAAAATGTATCAGTCTTCGAATTCTTTTTTTACTGTTTTCTTTACGACATTAATAATTCGATGACCATCTTTCTTGTCTCCAAATATCGAGTTTCTTTAAAAAAAAAAAAAAAAAAAAAAAAAAAAAAAAATATCAATAAAAGTACAATCTATACTTCTAGTGTTTTGAATCGTTATCGTTTAATGAGAAAGTTTTCTTCTACAAAAATTTCCGGATTTTTTATTTTTATCTTTTAATGAATCTTTTTATCGTTTCTTATCTCCCTTACACGCGACCATACCAGACAATATATATATATACTATATATTACTTATATATATATATATACTATATTATATATATAATATATATATAATATATATAATATATATACATATATATATCACTAACTACTATAATATATATATATACTATATCACTATATATTATATATATAATATATATTATATATATATATATTTATATATATATATACCTATCACACTCTATTATATATATAACTCATAACTATATATATATATATATATAATATATATATATATATATACTATATATAATATATATATATATACTATATATATATATATAATCAGAGGCGACTCCTGCACTCGTGCTACTCGTGCGCTCAGCACGAGTTAACATTATAGAAACGATCTAATTTTTGCAAATTTCTAATGTTACGATAAAATTTTCTTATTTTTTGATAATTCATTGGCATAAATAAATATAAAAGATAAAATGCAAATTAAAAACGCAATATAAATATAACCCCATTAAAAAAGCTTTTAACTTATTAAAATGGCGTGGCAGCTCATGCAAAAATCAGATGGGGAGATTGGAACCGTGTCTTGAATTCTGAATGCAGTACAAAAATTGTTTTTCTAAATAGCTGTTTATGAAATAAAATCATGTTAATACTATACATTAATAAATAATAATTTTTATAACAAATAATATTTAATAAAACAAATAAATTAATTAAAAAAATACTAAAATACTTAGCAATTATTATTATTATAATTATTATAGTTA
>JABUQX010096832.1:20000-32500 GCA_015478945.1 Trachelipus rathkii
CAAAATAGGAAAGATTATTTCTAATTTTGTTTCGAGTAGGTGTGATAATTTTGTAGTATTTGAGAAAAGTTTTTCCAAATAGGATAGTATTGCCTTTTTAATCTTATTCATTTGTTATCTTTTACATTTTATACTTGAGAAAAATTTATTGAAATTTGGTCTTTTATTTTGATCTAATGTATGTATGAGTGAGGAATAAAGTTTTGTGGCGAATCAATTTTTTTTTCCACTTATATTTATCATAGCAACACTCATTTTTTTCTTCTTCTTTTTTCTTTTTTTTGTTATATTTTGCGTTCTATAAATTTGTTTCTGAAAATTCCACTACAAAAATATTGTCAGTAAAATAATCAAAATTTCCCGGAATCTAGAGATGACTGTTCCATGAATTCACCTACAGCTACCAACTCTCTCCAGTATCTTTCTGGAGGCCAGACTTTGGAATACTTTTCCATTTAATAACACAAGTACTATTAGGAACGCCGCATATATTTTCTTTAAAACAAATTTTTGTAACATTTTTTCTCTACTCAACTCTCTAATCCAAAACTTTAACTGTATGATTATTTCTTTATACACCCTATAGATAAGATCTGAAATGTTATTTCATCTATTTCACCTACTAGCTTCTGTCATACGTTTTCAAGCGACGTGTATCGAACGAAGCAAAGCACTTGATATAAAATATGCTCCTTTGCTCACGCTCCTCGTAACTAAAAGAAAAAACACAATAGTTCAGCTCCAAATATTGAATCAACAACAACAACAACAACAACAACAACAACAACAACAACAACAACAACAACAACAACAACAACAACAACAACAACAACAACAACAACAACAACAACAACAACAACAACAACAACAACAACAACAACACTAATTTTCATTTTTTAGGTCTTATCCTTATTTTTATTTTTTTTTGAAAAGGATTTTGAGAAAGTTCCGCTTCATATTTCCCGCTGCTTTTTATAACAACCTACTGCATTATTATTTATTTATTTGCATTATATATATATATATATATATATATATATATATAGGTGGTATATAGATATTCTCTAATATAGTACTATATAGAAAATGATACCATTTTTTTTTTAGAATAATTTTTTACAAAATATAATAATATTATTATTTTGGTAAAATTTATGTTTATTACCTCCTTGTAATTGAAATAACTTAAAATCCTCACATAATAACAATAATATCTCAATTATTTATACAAGATAATAGATGAGTATAGTGCGAGTAGAGATGGAGAAATGTAGCATCTCTCCTGACGAGAGTACGAGATAGTGACCGCTCGTCTGTGTGTTTAAATTGTATATCTTCTTATCTTTTCTCTCTCTTTGTTTTGGGGAGTGCGGAACAGGAAAAAACATTATATGCAAATTTTTCACTTTAAAATCCAAAAAGTGGAGGTATTTAACTATGAAATTTGCGGCAACATTAGTGTGCGTTCTCAAAAAAGAATTATATCATAGATGGCTTTTGAAGCGAAGGAAACACACAAAAAAGTCTCTCTCGATACAATATACAGATCTGAGTACTTTACTTTTAAACTCTTGTGTTTAGTATAGAAAATGTATTCTCTCTCCTGTATCCTTTTTCGTGACCAAAAAAATATTTGTTTGGAATGATAAAAGATGTTCTTTTCGAATCATGTATATGAAATCTGTTTCAGACAAACATACAATATGTCCAATCATTCTAAATGTATACTCTATAAGATGAAAGATTAAATTATGTTGAAAATTAGTACTCAAAAAAATAGTGTGGTATTATGCTAATTATAATGAAAAAATTCTGCGAAAAGAGCACAATAACACAATTAAAAAAAGTTTACATATACTCATAGTGATAAATAACTACAATATATAGGTAAATATATAATATATACAACTATTTATTAGAGAAATAATCTACTGATTGTGTATTATTATAGTAGGCAATAAATAAGTTAGGCTATTATATATATTACGGTAAATATTGTAGGTGTTCCGTAAAGGTATGTGGAATATAGTATAGCACTTTAATAAACTGTAGAATATTATAATTTTAAGTATACTTAGTATACATACGCTTCCCCGGTATTATGATAAATAAAAAATATATATATATAAATAATATATTGTATATTCAGTGAATGGGCGATCGGCAGCTTTTTGAATTTCGGGAATCTCGGATTCCTCGCCATCCGTTGTAGTGTGGAAATGTTACAGAATACTATATGCCGAATCCGATTTCCTCACACCTCTCCGAGTGTATTCTCGATATTCCGTATACTCGAAATACCTGTGTGATAGTGTAATATCTCGCGACATACCGATTCACAGATTATCCGAAAATAACCACGTAACAAGACTTGTGATTAATCCGAATCGGGAATCCAGGAATTCGGAATTCGGAATCGATTCCGGATCGAACCTATCCTCAATTGATTTTTTACAAATTAAAATTATACATACAACCTGAATAATAATGAACATTCTTTTCATAAAATATTATGGATATATAAAAAAAAATTGTTTTTATTTTTTAATAATTTTCGTATGAAAACTGTTATTTACAAAATTTACCAAATCCTTTTGATATATACATTAATTATTATTCCATGTTAATTAAATAATTTCTATTAACTATTATTATTAATATAATATAATTATAATATTATAATAAATAAGATATTATATAAATAGAATATAATATATATTATAAATATATATATATGATATAATATTATATAGATATATAAATAATATATATATATATATATATATTATGTTAATATATGATGTTATATAATGTGGTGTATAATAATTATTTAGTATAATTTTTTTATATATCGTACATATTGACATCGATACAAAAATTTCATCAGTATATGTATCATTAAAAAACTAGTAATAGCACAGTATAAAGTACGGAACGTACATTATTTGAGAATCACGGCTGTACCGAGCAGCCGAGTACTGGACAACGACTTTAATGAAAAAGACAAGAGAAGACAGAGTGCTCATATTTAAATAATGTTTAATAGAAAGTGTAGGAACGAGTAAATATTTAGAACTAATTTAATTTAAAAACGTACCTTATTACGTTAGCCCATTTAAAATTATATTGAGTATAAGTGGTGTATTAATAAAACTAAAAGATATAGTACCCAAGGGTATATATACCGCCCGATGGCAGGAGTCGGGGTCTCTCGCCTTCCGGGATAACTACTCGGGTGAGTAGGTGTAATTATTTCCCCTCATTCCGGTAGAGTGTATCCGTGAAACCCCGCTTTCATCAAATACCAAAGATGTGCCGTATTAGTTTATAATTATTACTGTAATAGATAGAATAATATTAATATTATATATATATATTATTATAAATGAAATAAGAAAAGTAAGACGAAAAACAGGGTATACCCGAGAGACCAACGGTGAGGATAATAATAGGTTAAATAGGTAGAGTACCAAATGAGTAAAGAAGTTCATATTGATGTTGGAAACAGCATACTAGAAAGCGTAAAATAGGTATCGCTACCATGAGATGAAATAGTTAAAGATATAAATAAGGATATGAATGTCAATGGTGCAAAGATGTTGATCTTCGCCATGGAGTAAGTCTCAATACGGAGTAAGTGATAATTCTATTAAAATATCTATTTATGGCGTTATACAGTAAAGAAAGAGACAGGGAATAAGCTATTTTGTGTGGAGTGATCACGCGAATAAAGCAGTAGTCTAAGTACTTTTGATGAGAGGGGGCACTGATCTTCTTGTTGTTCTGTTAAAAAATAAAAAGGCGATAGATTAATAAGAAAATGGTGTTAACTAGGAGGTGTAGAAAAGCAGTGCATTTATTGAAACTTAGAGCATTTGATATGTCACGTAGACGAACGTTTTACGTGGTGCCTTCTTACAATAATGCCAGGGGTGAGTGTTAGCCAGGGAGAGTTACTGAGAAAGAAACCCGAAAGGGTATAACCGCCCCGCAATGGGCGTCGGAGTCGGGGGCTCTCGGCTCATTCAGTGACAAACTACGTGGTAGGATATTTCGCCGCGGCCTCCGGGCGCGTCCTCGAGGTGCCCGCTCTTTGGTATCATTGAAGCAGAAATATGTCGGCGGAGGTTGACTCTCCACCGCAGCGGGTGCAACCAAATCTGACGAGGTATTGGAATACATAGCCCGCTATGTACCTCCCCGTCGAGTGTCTACGAGGTCCAACTAGTGTAGCAAACCGCAGTGAGCGTCGGATAGTTAGAGCAGGTAACACTAATAGGGTAATCAGAAACATGGCGGAATAGTAAGGTTAAGTATACGAATGAATAGTAATAATAAGTATGGTAATTACATAATATAATGAATGAAAATAGGGTATTATAATATAATAGATAGTACGGGATAATAATAAGAATGGGAAAATTTATATAAGATACCGTATAATATATAAATAACTATACTAGGTATTTTGTGCAACGTGAAGGAGAGATTTTGCGATTGTCAGACCCGTTACAAATTTCGACCCCGTGTTAATATGATGGTAATTGTTATATAGAGATTCAAGACTCATTTTGACCAGAATTATTTCATTTAAAAAACGAACATTTGATTTTAATTGTTATTTATTTACTCGGTTTATTACAGGTAATAATACTTAAGTCATACGTTTCAGGTTAACAATGTTAGCTAGATTACGCGAAAGACGCGATTGTATTATCCTTTTTACTAATAGATAATGAATAGTTTTAGAGTACACGATTGAGCGAGACCAAATCGGATACGAAAGCTGGCATAGAGAGTAAGTATACGTCATAATAGATATACATAATAATTAGATGAGTGGTAGTTACTCGTATAAAATAATATACTACTACTATTCCCGTCAAGCTATAGCCATAAGATAAATAAATATTATAAAGTAATAATCATAGAGTTTATATATATTCATATGAGATATATATATAGTTAGAAATGAATAGGAATTTAATAAGAGTATTACAATGGGCGTCGGTCAGAGGGTGCAGGGTGAGGTCAGACGTGCACCCATCCTAGAAGCATAGTGTAATTCTTGCGAGCAGAGAGATATTGTGTGCGAGTCAGCAGCGCTGTACCATACTAATGGGTTACCAAATCCTGCCTACGTGAGTTGAAAGGGATAACAAAGCTGTATAAATATTATGCAAAAGGAAAGGGTACCGTATTGTTGGTGTTTTTCTAATACTTGATATTAGCCATATATAGTATCAAAATTGTAAATATCAGTTATATCGGCAATAGCTCAAGCATCAAAGATTCTGTAGCATTAGTATCGCTTACTATTTGCTAAAAACTATTTAATATTACCATAGTACAATAATACTAAAAAGGTATATATATTATTAATTATACCCAATCACTAAGTATATATATACCTATCATATATACCACACAATATCATAGAACAACGTCCTACATATTAATAACAAATAATATCTAATATCCCCACATACCCTATAAATACTTAGACTTATTATAAAACTAACTAGATAATATTATTCACTCATGCTAAAAATATTCCCTATATATACTAAACACTCAATAATATATGTACGTATATTATCACACAAGCTATATACTGACCCTAAACCTCCTAACCTATATATAATACTCATATTAATTAAATATCTTCGCTCTCATAACGCAATATATATTAATTAATATAAATATATATATAAGGTAGTAGTAATATATATTACAGTCGCCGTATACACAGAATTGTTTTTTCGGGGGGGGCCACAATTTTACAAAAACCTTGGAATCTCCAACAATAATAAGTAGTAATCCAAGGTTAAAATACCCTTATACTCTATAAATCAGTTACCTCATACGTTATATATGACTATAATATCCTACATACCTATAACAAACTATATATAACACGTCCGCAATAGATATGATAAGCCATACGACTACTACTCCCAAACTATAACAATATCATACTAATATATACATACTATATATCTATATATATATATAATATTATAGAATACTATAACTATATAAATAATATACAATGGAAAGGGACACCAGATAAAGATAACCATAACCACTCTAAAACAAATTAATATGAATTGACTAAAATCCTTACCTAACTTGTTAAAAATTTAATCGCCTGCATGACGAGTGAGGAGAGTGCCGAAGGATAAATCTTCAATTTCTTATATTCAATATCTTCTACAAAGGAAAATGGCAGATTGTCCAAGCCATCAGTCTTTCATCTTCAAATATATTGTCTCGAGTAGGCTTTCAGAAGTCTTAAGTGAACAAGCTTCTTTCTACTGAAACGTTAAACACCGGGTATAAATTGCCAGTATTTGCAAACAAGGATTGAAATATTTTGGAAGTTGTTGACTAGCAAACAGAAAACTAAGTCATTATTGTGGTTATTGGACGACCATGTTTAGCTGTGATTGCCATTCAAATCTTCCAATTTAAATACCCAATTCTGCTTTTACTAAATACTTACATTTGAGCTTTATCGAGATCTATCCTTGTAAAATTGACAAAAATCTATTATGTCTTCTCACTATGGCACATTAAACCACGTTGGTATGACAAAATGCAAGGGAAACATTGTACAGACCCAATCGTACTCTACAGGCTTGATACAATCCATTTACCAAATACACACTTCAACAAAATTGCTCATTAAAAACATATGAGCTGTGAGAAATAAGATACCAGTATTTAGAGGGTTTGACGATAAGGACAGATCATCTGGGTCATGTAATATAAGGTGGCAATTTGTATACATTGGAATAACAAGTATTTTGATAACTCAGGGTTCAGATATAAAAAAATGCGACTTACACATATTCTTCAAACATCAGCTTGGAAATTGCTAATAGTTGCATTTTCATCTAGATAAGTTTCAAGTTGATTAGTTTATAACTAATTGACCTTGCGAGATAACTCTCGTTTCTGCAGGGCGCGACGAAAATTATAATAAAAATTAATTAATCCTTGCACAGCTTTTGATATGAATTATTAAATCGGAGTAACATGACTAAAAATTCACACAGATTTTTCTTTAGTGCTACCTACGAACACCATCTCTCGGGGGGAGGGCCATGGCCCCCTGCGCCCCCCCTAAGATACGCCCACATGTATCCACTTACATATACACTCCCCCTATATATATATACGCCTTACCTAACCTATATAAAAGTAAAATAACTCACCCTATATACCTCAACTAATCCCTAACTATACTATAATACTACTATAATAATAAAATATTAAATATAAGATATATAATATAATATAATAATATATTAAAAATATACAATATAATATAATATTTTATAGTATAGGTAACCCGATGATCCTCCTAGATATAATAAACAATAAATATAATAATATATTACACCCAAGAAGACATAACCTATTGACCCTTTTGATCTAAAGTCAAATTTACCCACTCATTACCTATGCCTATAAATTATAACGGAATCTATAAAAATAAATATAGGAAAAATCATAGGGAGATTATATTTGACAGTTATAATTAAAAAAAAACCCCTACATTCATGTTTTTAACTTTTATGAGGCGGCAGCGAACATTTTAGACATTACGCCTTGAAGTCAGGGGACATTGCCGGATACGCGTTTGAGGTTTTCTCAAGTTCTGGAGTTTTTGGCATATCATCTGGGAAAGTAACTTGAGTGTTTGTCCTAAAATTGCTAAAATCTTGAGTTTTTCATACGTTCTTAAAAAAATAATGTAAAAGACAACGAAAAATAGGGGGGCGCAGCGACGGGTAACAGAGGGGGGAACGATTTCATACCCCGTAGGGAAAGGGCGGAGGAACCCCCGCGGACACCCAAATAACCAAAGAGCGGGGGTCCGGAGACCCTCCCCGGAGGGGGGAAATAGTCCTACCCTGTCGTTTCCCCGGAAGGCGAGAGATCCCGACTCCTGCCATCTTTGCGGTTTACCCTATGGTATTCCTTAGTTAAAAAAAATAAAGTAAAAAAAAATAAACTGACCGAGAGTTGTAAAACGAACAGGTTCCTATATATATTTGAATCTATTCAAATCCCTATAATGGAAGATCTACTTTATGGTCCATAAGTACCTGTACTAATAATTGTTTTTTGGTAAGCAGTACCGTTCAAAGGGTCCATAAAACTAGACATTTCGTTCACATTGGGCTCCTTATATATATATATATATTATATTATATATATATTTTATAACTATATATTATATAATAATATATATATATATATATATATATATATATAAATTATTATATTATGTATATATATATATAGGCCGAGCCTCTCCCAGAGAAGGCCAACCAATCCATCATCTCAAAAACTACAATAGCATCAGGGAAAAGGAATACATTGTCTGGAATCTGGAGTAAAATTTTAGTGAGGGAAAATGTAAAAAAAAATTCATAAATAAAAACTACAATAGTTACAGGAAAGGAATACATTTTTGGATCCTGGTAAAATTTTAGATAGGAAATGTAAAAAAAATAAAAAATAAAAAAAAATAAAAGTGGCTATTTTTTTTAGGGAGCTCAAGCCGGCGGGGGACATATAATTATAGATATATATATATATATATATATTAAATATATATATATATATTATATATATACTATATATAGTATTATTTGTAAAGGTATTACACGCAATGTAGGGGGCTCGAGCCGTGACGGGAACACGGGGGGAGTTTTCCATACCCCTTAGGGAGGGGCGGAGGAACCCCCGCGACCCAATACCAAAGAGCGGGGGTTCAGAGACCCTCCCCGGAGGGGGGAAATAGTTCTACCCCCGTAGTTCCCCGGAAGGCGAGAGAACCCCGACTCCTTCATCGGTGCGGGATATTAATCTTGGGGTATTCTTTGTTAAAGAAAAACATTAAACTCATACTAGAAATCTATTTATTTTCAACGAAAGTACCGTATAAAAGGTTCTTAATAGGCTTTCCTCCTCATATCTAAATTATTAACATATTTTTTTTCTTTTTACATTTTCCTAACTAAATTTTTACAGGATTCCAAAATGGTATTTTTAGTAATTATTGTGGTTTTTAAGATATGACTTTTTTCTGCACTAAAATTTTTACCAGCATTTCAACATGTATTCCTTTTCCGGGTAGCTGTTGTAGTTTTTTAGATATGGATTGTGGCTCTCTGGAGGCTGACCATATATATATATTATATATAATATATAATATATATATTATATTATATATATATATATAATATATATATATTATATATATATAATATATATATATATATATATATATATATATATATATATTATATATATATATATATATTTACAAGTGCATCAGAGTGTTTGAGGAGCCCTTTGTACGAATGATGCAAGCATTAGAAACCATTTCCATTGAAGGAGATCCCGCCACAGGAAAAAGTTCTTTTCAGTTGCATTCAGCGGCATGTTAAGTCGTCATTCATCATGGGTATGATATTGATCGCGAAGTACTCTGCGATTGTTAGAGACAGTTGTAAATGCTCTCCAAATTTAACCTGGATATCGTCAAAAACCTCGCAGCACATTCAACACATTGTGGAAATGGTTGGACTTAGGAGCCATCGGAAAGACCGAAGAAAAAATCACCGATGATAGTGTTAAAAGAAGCTAATCAATTCGCCGAGCAACTGGGACTTGACATTATGAAATGATACCAACGAATGTTGTAGGCAGCAGCACCGCAGCAACCATCCAGCAACAAATTCCACGGAGTTCTGGAAGAAGATTCCTTTTATAATTCCCGCGTATCTGGAGTTTTTCCCTTAACCTCTTCTTTGGGAATTCGGGTTTCTACTTGAAAATACACTGTTATGCATTAATAAATCTACATTCTTCCCACATGCCTACTCATAAAATCGATGAAGTATAAAGGAAAAGGACAGCTTTATTTATATAGTTTTATACCCACTTAGAAGGCATAGAGAAAGCTAGAAACTTGTACAATTTGGGAAGGACAAGAAACTGAGTTGTGAAGAACTAAAAGATCTTGTTGTTTCCCAAGTCTTAAAGGAGACACTGAACCTTTCCGTCGACGAAAAAGGTTTGATGATACTACTCGCTCAGCCATGCACCACCAGTAGAGTTAGAGCTCTCTTTAGGCACTCTGCGAAGTCAAGCATTGGCTTTCTAAGGTAACTATGGAAGATGACAGGTTAAACGGGCTGGCCATGATGAGTGTGCCACAGAAAATTGTTTGACAAATTCATGATGATTTATATTCAACAGTACGTGATAAATTGCCTTAACCAATGAAATTACTTTTTTAATAATCAATTTGCAACTGCTATATATTTGTGAATTTTCATCATTGTATATTGATTTGACGATTCTATTTTTGTTTAATAAAAATATTTTATTTTTAAAATTACATCATTAATTATCCATAAAATGTTTGAAATGAAATTGCAAGTTTTGATACACCTTGTTTGTTAATATAATAGTAACTTAATAACCTGTTTTAACTAATTCATATTACTAAATGATAACTGTATTTCTCCGTGTTATTTACTATTTAAATTGCAGCAAAGAGGGAATGAAAGTTTAGACAAACTCATTTTGGAATATATATTAAAAGCACAATTCTCAAACCCTTATAATAAATGATCCTTTTACTGTTTGTTACAACTTAAAATAACAATCTGATAAAGAAAACGCAGTTCCTGCGACATATAACTATTTCTAAAATACACAACATATTTAAAATATTCATCATTCCTGTGTTTTCAATCTTTTTTAAAATAAACAACAACATATTTAAAATATTCATCATTCCGGTATGTTTTCCGATCTTTTTAAAATAAACAAGTAATTTTTAAAAGCTTAACTAATTACCTCGATTCCTACTTTTAGGCAATAAACACAACGTAACCGTTTATAAAACTTAATCCGTAATTCAAACTCCTCCGCCAAATGTTACTGTTCCTGTTGTTAAATGATGCCCCCGAAAAGACCTGTGGTTCAATTTATGTAACCCTGTTGGACTGACGGCTCCGTCAACAATACATACACTCTGGATTTGGTTTCCCGTCGAACACAAAATCCTCGATTTGAATCCTGTTTATGAAATACTGTTTCCCACGACCAATGATTTGTCCTGTGGTAGAGAGTACTTCTCATGGATTTACAAACACTGATTTTTCCCATGGCAGTGACTACTTCTCACTGAATGTAAACATTGATTTTTCCCGTTACATCTAATCCTTCTCACTTCTTGTATTGCGTCCCGGAGTCATCCCCTAAAATACATAAAATGCCTTTGATCAAA
The DNA here is from genome assembly GCA_015478945.1 of Trachelipus rathkii. NCBI lineage: Eukaryota > Metazoa > Arthropoda > Malacostraca > Isopoda > Trachelipodidae > Trachelipus > Trachelipus rathkii. The sequence goes on from JABUQX010096832.1 coordinate 31,321, forward strand.
ACTGTCTTAAATCTTTAACAAAAATAATTTCTCCTTTAATCTATTCGGTAACCTTTACCTGACTTCTTCCTTTCTTAATTTATACTGGTGATAACCTTTCGCTCCTTTCTGTATGCTGGTTCCAATAATAATGCCTCATTCCCAAATTTTGAATCTAAGTTAAACTTTTCCTTCCCAGTTGGTTCATCTCGTAACAATGTTTCTAGTATTATGTCTTCTTTTATATATATATATATAATATATATATATATATATATATATATATATAGCTCTATAATATATATAATATATATTATATATTATATATATATATATATATTATAATTATATATTTATATATATATAAGTCAATTAAAATTTTAAGCTGCCCCCTAGCTTGGAAGCTGGCGACGCCCATATATATATATATATATATATATTATATATTATATATATATATTATATATTTATAATATTATATATATATATAATATATTATATATATTAATATTATATTATAATATATTATATACTATATATTATATATATATATATTATATATATATATATATATAGTATATATATACTATATATATTAATATTTTATTAACCTTTAACTGCTATAAAATTGAAATTTTATTTCTTTAAGATTTTCTTTATATCAATTTTAAAAGTTAATTAACTAAATCATTGCAATTTATTAACTATTTCATAATTTACATAATAAAACATTCTATTTAGAAATTAAAATTAATTTTTTTTTAAGGGGAGCCTGCAGCCTATTTTATTAAGTTTCAGTGCCCAATTTTTCACCCCTTAAAACAATGACATAAAAATTCGGAATTATGACAGCCATTTGACCCTATAAACACCAAACTGCTAGATTATTTTGCCCTCTAAACGTTGTTTTCTTGTGTTTTGCTGTGTCTGTAGTCATTCTTCAGGATTTTCAATTTTTTTTCAAAACCCATATTTTGACATTTTTTCAAATCAACTTCCAGATTTTTTTCGAAAGTGACTTAAACTATGAAATATGCATAGATGGCGTCCATTATCTACAAGTCACGAAGACCTGTTCGATTGGTTTTGAGTTTTGTGCTCAGCGATGTCCATTTCAACACCCCACTTTTTGGGGATTTTAAAATGAAAAATTGCAATTAATTTTTTTCCTGTTCGAGCGAAGTGGATTAAATTTTCAGGG
>JABUQX010096832.1:40000-42500 GCA_015478945.1 Trachelipus rathkii
TTACGTTCCTCGTTCCATGATTGATTTTACTTTTACGTTTTTACTTTTACGTTAAGTCGGCACTGAGGATATTTTTGCTTTTCTGAGGGCACAATAAGCATTGAAGTTTTAACACACTGCCAGTTCTATCGATGATTGAAAAAAAAAATTTGAAAGTAATAATAGGTGATTTTATCCAACTATTTTCTAAAACGTCTTTAATTAAATCAGTTAGCTGTGATTTATGTGACGGAGAACTTTCCATTTTAACTAACTTACAAAAAAAAACTCTGATTTAAAATTCTCACGAGCTTAAAAATTTATAAATTTAAGCCTTCCTAATACCGTTTAAATACGATGGCAACTGCCTGCAGTCTACTGAGTACTGACTGTCAAAGCCTTAGAATGCCTACTTTCTGCCGACGTCGCAGATTGAAACAGGTTTCAAAACCTGTTTAAAATTAGTTTTGATAAGTACGGTTGTAATGTATTAAGAGCTATTTCTTATTTGTGAATTTATATATACATATAATATATATATATATATATTTATATATAATATATATATTTATATATATAATATATATATATATATATATATATATATATATATATATATATATATATAATATATATATATATGATGGAGAAATTTCCAATTTTCACATACAAAAAAAAGTTGTCTATTATATTTAAAATTGTTATATTTTTGTCCCCCACCGATAGAGGCGAGAGAGAGATTTGAAAGTAACGGGTAGTGAGCGTCATCAACGCCCTAAACCGAGAGGAGTGCCCTACGATACCTAGTGGCGGGAAGCTGCTCACAGCAGCTCTCCCATAAATACAACTTATTCGAATCCATTATTATAATAATTATTTGTGGAAGCCTTGTGTTATACCAACTTATCAAGTACTATTTACTGCCCAAGAAACAAATCGATTTTATACCAATTCAGGCAGCATACAAACTTAAATGCTTAAGTGCCAAATGCATTATAATTTAGCCGGCAGATTTGTCGAGATCCTTATTATGGGCCATATTAACTGTGTTATCAAATGAAATATCCATTACCATTATTGCTAAATTATGAAATTGATTATATCATCTGTCGTATTATTATTTCACGTGCACAATTAATAAACTTCAAAAGCAGAATAAACCTTTTACTACATTCACCCTCATTTATTTAATTACTTATCTAATTTGCCTGGTTGCAACATTGCCAGTGCAACAATTTGGTGAAAGCCCAGAGTGACACGTGCAACATTGCAATTGCAATATCCTATAGTACCTTCTGAACGGACCTAAAAATTTTCTATTAAAAACAGTGAAAAAAAAAATCGGTGAATGTGTGTCAAAAAACAATTGTGATCGTACTATTAAGTAATAATTGTGAAAGTGATATATAATAATAAGTACTAATAATACTGAAGGAAAAAAAAATCATTATTAACTAAAGCAATAATTGAAAAAATAAAAATACAAAAGTCGCAATAAAAATAAAGAAAAAAAAAAAAAGAAGAAATTGAAATTCTGTAACGGTCAAATTATTCTGTTACTATCCCAACATTTAAGTAAAGAGCCATTAGGCCTAAGCATTTTGAAAAAAAAAAAAATCCTCTCAAGACAAACGTCCTTTGTTCAATAAACAATTATGGCGAGGAACTTGAACAAGAATAGGCCTCGCTTGAAAACAACCGCGAGAAGGAAGGAAACGCCTCACAAACCATCTTCCCGCGCCAGTAAGGAAACGATTCAAATACCAAACCGAAAAATGCAAGTCAAGTTTGTTTGCCCACTTCAACTTCCAAAATTTGAGGAAGACAATATCCAAATTTGGCTTGAAGCCGTAACAGTCATTTTTAGACTGTATAAAATAAAAAGTGATTCTGAAAAAATAAGACACTTGGCAACCATACTACCAATCCATCTCTTGCCTCTCATCGACAATCCCATTAAAAAGAATTCCTATAAGAAACTGATAAAGGCAATAAAAGCAGCTTACTTGCTTCCACGAGAACGAAGTATTCATGATGTCATCAAAGAAAACATGAAACCAAATGAATTACCGAGTGAATATATGGCGCGCCTACGAAAGAGCATTGGAGAAACAAACACAAAAACTCTTCTTCAAAATCATATGGCTTTCATAAAAGAATACTTTCTTGCCGCCATCCCAACTGATGTGTATCTACATGTATACAAATTAGCACCGGCTGTCGAGTACATACCCTAATAGGACTAGCCTATGACATATTAAAAAGTTCAATGCCAAAGAAAACTAAATAAACTGGACAACAACAAAGAATTAGTGACTAGTAAGAATGTGAATAATAATAATAAATAATAAAATTAATAATAATAATAATAATAATAATAATAATAATAATAATAATAATAATAATTAATGATAAAAATTATTAATAATAATAATAATAATAAAAATAAATAATAATAATAATAATAATAATAATAATAATAATAATAATAATAATAATAATAATAATAATAATAATAATA
>JABUQX010096832.1:50000-51348 GCA_015478945.1 Trachelipus rathkii
GTTATCGGAGTGAGAGGAGTGACAAAACAAAAATATAAGGTTCATTTAAAATAATTATAGAAATACAAATATAGTAAGTATAGCTATTTACTATACTTACTCGAATACTAACTAGTAATAACTCACTTATTCAATGTATATATAATGAGCACAGACGGATAATATGCATATAAATGAGGAAGACTAAATGTTATTACTCAGTAGAATAAAAACATATATATATATATATAATAATTATAGAATATAAGAGGGATATATAAATTATCCTAATATAATATACATGAGGACGGTATAATATAAGCTATAGATAAAGAATAGTTTAGGTATACCTATCTATATCACATTAACGATATTAAAGCGAGTTAAGAATTTATTCATAATTCTGCACAAATTTAATGCTCAAAAGCAGAGCATACTACCTTGTATGCTACAAGGTAGATACATATATATTACGCAGCGGATTATATATGTTATATATATATATAAGCTGAGTAATATATATAAGTAGAATATAAATAATATATATAGATTATGTTAGTAGACAATATACTTCTCTATATCATTCGATAATAATAGTCAAACTACTGCCTCTAACTATTTATTAGATAGTTAACAATATTAAAGTTATAAAGATGAATAAGTAATGTCTCCTAACGGTTACGGCAATGGATAGAGTATAATTCAAGAGAATATTATTAAAGTATAGGGTAACATGTTTTTATAGTCTTATTATATTAATAGATATATTATATTATATATATAATATATTATATTATATTAATATTATAAAATATATATATTTATATATATTATATATATATATATAATATTAATATATATTATATAATATATTATATATTAATATAAATATATAATAATTATATAATATATATATTATTATATATAATATATAATATAATAATATTAATTAATATATTATATATATATATATATATATTTTATATAATTATTTACTATTAATAATATATATATATATATATATATATATATTATTAATATATATATTAATATTGACTGAACGGCTAATATAATATCCACACATTAGGTCGGGCTGAAACAATGTCTACTTAATATACAGGGCAAGACAATTGAATAATAATGAGTGGTGATAAGGAAAAGTTCTGAAGGCACCTCAAGATAACACCCAACCTTATATCATTAAAAACTGTTTAATGAATAGTACTATTATATATAAATAAGTGTAATTATCCTTCAATTAAAGTAATCACGTGTTAAGCATATTATTAAAGAAAATGATGATTTGATATTTGAGAATGTTTTCTCGATCGCATAGATGTTATATCTGTGTTTGAAAGATTACATATCG
>JABUQX010096833.1:0-5000 GCA_015478945.1 Trachelipus rathkii
AGGAGGAAGAGATTAATATCACTTTGTATACTATTCCTTTTCTCTATTACTTATATCATATTATTCTTCTCTCATTACCATCATGTTACCATAGTTTTCAACTATTATATTAAGTTATATTCATTATATACACCGGTATAACAACAATAATTACCATTGTATCCTTCCACTGCACAAACCTTCTAATGCGCAACTCATTATAATTAACTTAGTTCCTTTGATATTCCACATCTATTCATCACATTATAAATATTATTATTATACTATTATTTATAATTCACTTTATATCCACTTGCCATTCCTCACTTTTGGTAATCTTATATTTTTTATTACACTTTTAACTTCAACTTATATTTTATTTTTTCTTCTATATTTTCTACTTAATCATTTCTATCAATCTATCTTCATTTCCTTGTTTCTTCATCCCGGCACCATCATTACTATCTCCTAATATTTAAGACCAGTCTCATGTAAATATTTAAACTCATGGTGCTCACATCCATAGCATGGACTTAAATAACAACCTGCGGACTCTCACTCACTCACGATCCCATTAGAGGTTTACTTGCTTCTCTTCTACTTTATCTTTTTACTTCTGAGCTTCAGATCTGCCACTTTCTATTTTTACACACTTCATTTCTTTCTCTCTTTCCTCTCCACTGCCCTAAATCTCCTTCTACCAATCGCTTCTATATCCTTTTCAGATTCACTCTTTTCCACTAAAACAAGTCATCTTCCCCACATCACATTCATGCTATCGTGAATCCCTCAACCCCTCGTTCCGAATCTTTTCTCTTCCATCTCTATAACCATCCCCTGCCTACCCCTGCCACCTCCCACCTCTTAATTTTCATATAACCCATCCTTGGAGGTCTGGAAAATTGAATAACCAATCGACTACCTCCCTGGCCTCACTCCGTTATCTTAATAAAACCCAAATTTCACTTCTCTTTCAATCTTTCCATTGATATTCTTTCATCTATCTATCTCATCTTTCTGTTCAATACATATTCTTTGATTCTCGCATTTCAGAAGCTATCACCAACCACCATATACTCCTATCTAATGTACCTGCCATAGAGTTCCCTATTATCCCTATTAAAATTCATCAAAACTACAGATTATTCTTACTTCATTCGCTTCTCAATCTTTTGTTTCAATGTAACAATTTGATCCACACATCCTCTATCACTTCAAAAATGCACCTTGTTCTTTCACCAAATCATTCCTTATCACTCGACGCATCTCTGATCGACCAAAAATACCGCACATTATCTCCCAACATCACTAAATCAATATTACTATTCCCTTGCTATAATTCCTACACGTTCCCCTTATTTCCTTACCCTTATTTAAGGGTACTATTACTGGCTCTCCTCCAATCCTCGGAATCTATACACGCCCTCCATAATATGCGTCTTATTATGAGTCATACTTCCAAATGTCATGTCCCACTCACCTATCTCGTCTCTGTTCTTTGTATCATTTCAGTCAGCAAGTATCCATCTAATGACTGCAAATTTACAATTCTTCAACTTCTCACTCTACTGTTACCTCCTTACTAAATCCCTACCCCTAATAATACCTCATTCCTTCTCAGCACCATCAAATCACACACATTCAAATTTCACCGTCTTTATTATCTGCCAATGTTATGGCAGATTGTCGAAGTGTTCCTCCATACACTCTTCACATCGTTTATGGAGGGTATAGTTCCGAGAGATTGGGAGAGCAGTAATTTAGTAATTATATAAGGGTAAGAGGTAGGGAGGCACCACTGTAGGAACGAGAAGGGGAATTAATTGGTATTGAGTTGTAGGGAATATATATGCTGGTATTTTGGTTGGAAAGAGTACTCTGGTTAACTGTAAGGTACTGATAGTGGTGAAGAACAAGGTGGTACGAGGATGGTTGGATCAAATTTTTACATTGAACAATAACTGAGAAAATGTATAGAGAATAAATTGTACTGTTAAGGTTTATTGGTATTTGCAACAGGCGTACTGGCAAGATAAATAGGGAAGCTTGTGACGGCGTGCTTAATGATATATGGTGTTGGTGGTAGGGCTCCTTATTGGATATCAAAACTATGTATGAGCGATAAAGTGAAGCATGTGAAGAATAAATGGAGTTGGAACAGAGATGTGTCTTAATAGTATAGTCGGCAGTCTGGGCAGGGATGGTGTTATTCTACTTTGGTTATGTAAACTAATGGATGGTGTTATGAAAGATATTGAGAGGTGGGAGTCAGGGGAAGGGTTAAACGTGATGGAGAATATAAGATTGCCCCTTTCTTCACTGTATGCGGATGATTTGGGTTTTTGTGGCGAATCTGAAGAGATTGAGAGGATTGGTTGAGGGGTTTTGGAAGTAAATGGAAGATAAGAGTTAATGGTTAGGGTACGTGAGTGATGAGAGTCCGAGTGTGAGTTATCTTTAGATGGTGATGCAACTGGAACAGTATCCAGAGTTTGATATTTATGGATATGATGTTGGACTGAAAGGTATACAGATGATGCAAGAATGAAGTAGGAAGTTGGATTGTATTAAGTTGGCTGGGTGCAAGCTATAATCCTTGTGAATGTAAAGGGGACTAAGTCTTGAAGTGCACTATAGGTTTTGGATGAGGGTAATAATTGATACACGTTTTAATGAATATTAGTGAAGCTATAGGCGGAATAAGAGGTATAGATTAAGGTACAAAGTGTTTAGATGGACAATCTAGGGACGTGTTAGGTGTGAAAGAATTGATAAATTGAGATGAAATCATTAGGGAGTTGTGTGGTGTGGAAGTCGTAAATAAGAAGAATAAACGAGATACCATAGAGATGTGTTTGGGTTAAAGGACGGAATGATAGTTTGTTGGATGAAGCGGATGTATGGTGATGAGGTGCTGGGAATCGACCGGTTTGGGAGACGAAGAAAAAGTGGATTGAGTCAGTAAAGGATATGACTGAAGCGAGAAGAAAGGTGCATAATGGAGATGAAAAGTGTGCAGGGTGTTTGGAAAATTTGTATTGCTTTGGGCCTTCCCCGAGGAGTTGAGCCCCACGTTTGACCGAGATACCACAGTGGGGTGGTCGTTCGTGGTCTCCGTGAAGTCCTCAGGGGTGGATTTTTTTTTATTGTGACGAATTTCTCACTGGGGGTGAATAAAGGGACGGTAAAAAAAGTTAGGGGGTTTCTTTCGACTTGCGTCATGTCTACTAACTTTCTGTTCCTTTGAATGCTATGCACCTCACCACCAATTCTGGAAGATACGGAGGAAGATAATAATAATACCTAAGCAGCGTCGTCTACGCTCCGCCTGACTCGAGTGTTTCAGACTTGTCCGGCGATTAGGCTCACTCCGTTCGCTGAACGCTCGCAATGATGAAAAAGGGCAGATATTAAGGCCAATAGGGTTAGTCCGCCGCTCTTCACACTGTTTCTTTTTGGGGAAAAAAGGCCTGAAATAGGTGATCGAATGAAAAAGGTCGCAAGAACCTCGGACAGCAAAAGTCATGTTTAAAAAATAATAAATAATAATATATAATAAATAATAATAATATCATATATAATATATCTGTTCCCAATTTTTAAGTTATATATATATATTATATATTATTCATATTATATTATATATAATATATATATATATATATATATTATTTTTATATAAATATATATATATATATTATAATATATATATATATTTTTATATTAATTATTATATATATTACGTGATGGACCAGATGTCAAAATTTGACTGTTTGCGGATGCGGATGCGGATCCTTAAAAAGGATGAGGATGCGGATGCGGATCTTTAAATAGAATGAGAATGCGTGATGCGGAAGTTTACTCTTTGAAGTTTGAATTAAAAATTAATACTATATATATTATATATATATATATATAATATATTATATAATATATATAATATATATAATATATATTATATATTATATATATAGCTATAATATATAATAATTTATATAGTATATGTATTATATTCTATATATCTTATATCCTATACTATATCTATTTTACAGTTGTCAGCCTACCACTCACTGGCAGAGCCTCTATTCAAGGAGGGGTGTTTGCACACCTCAAGATATTCATCTCAACTAACGCAACTACCAGATAGCACAGACGCGGCTTTAAAGTGAGGGGATTAAAATTCAGCAGGAAACACAGTAGATGGAATGAGAATTCCTCAGAAAACCAGGTGGCAGGAAGAGGAAGCCAACCGCAGCGACAAGCCTGGAGTTACCTAATATCAACCAAAATCTCATGCGGCCCGACACACACACTTTGTTCTATCGAGGGCGTCGTAAAGGTGGTGGTACGCGAGTGATAAGTCTCCCTCGAGCACCTGCCGCTGCGGTACTATATACATAAAGAGAGAATAGCATCCAACATTCCCGTGCCGTACAAAGGAGAGGGTCAAGGAACTTGGAAAGTGCAGAACCGTTTATAAGCCTTCTTGGGCCTTTGCCTCGATCCCTACTCCAAAATCCCTTGCGAAACCAGAGCCCCCCCCCCCTGATATAAGAGCAGTCTCCAATACAAAGGGCGGATGAGGCCCTTGTATAAGCTGGAGCAACTGAGATGAGGAAAAAAAGTCTCGCAGCCTAGAAGAGAACTCCCAGTTCTTTGAGGTCGCCCTAGCACCCGTTGTGATGTGTGAGGTTTCCAAGACATCTTTTTGTTTATGCTTAAAGGACACGAGGATTTAGTATTGTAAACAGAGAGTACGAGAGAACCGCCTCGAAAGAGATAGGAAAGTTAGAGAAGATGTCTTAGAGAGGGAGATTTTGTAAGAAGTGGTTTTAAAGCAATAAATTTCAAAAGGTTGAAGACGACCCGCCCGGCAAATTCTAGTTCCAGATCAGCGAGATTAGAAATCGGAAAGATTAAGACCGCACGAGGCACCATTCTAGAAGTAAAAAGAGGAGCAGAATTGAAATGAGTTGAAGAATGAAGGGTGCGAGTCAATCGGTATACGAGTGGTAGAGTTT
>JABUQX010096833.1:10000-29461 GCA_015478945.1 Trachelipus rathkii
CACATCAATAAACCATCGTCGCCTCCGCTCTTTGATCTTTCACTGATAATCTTCAGTCTAATGCAGATTTACCATTCCTTCAACTCTTCACCTATCCCATACTCTCTTACTAATAACCTCACCCCGAAAATACTATTCTCTTGCACCATCAAAACCGCACGACATCACCTAAACCTCATCATTACTGGTTTAATATTGGTGCAGATTTTTTCGATGTGTTCTTTCCCAGCACTCCCCTCACATCCATCTTAATCAGTTCAAAAGCACCATCCCTATCATTATTTCTAAGCAGATTCCTTTATTCTCATTCTTAACCTTTCGCCGCCTTCCTTCCCGAGAGCTTCCTATTTGTCCTTGTATGTCCTCATTCATCCTCCTTACAAACTGTTTGAGTTTACTCTTGTTCCTCCTACGTATGCACCTTTTAGTATTGTTTTTTTTTCCTTTTTATATAATTCCAAGCATCTTTTCTTTTGAATCTTCAGCATTTGCTTTTAGTACATTCAACCCACGCTTCTTTTTTTTACCTTAAACCGCTTTCATCACCTCTTCATCCACCATTCGCGCTGTTAACATTCTTACCTTTCTACTTTAGCAATCCACACAACTTCCTTTGCACTACTGAACAGATTGCCGTCCTGTCATTTGCCCCCAGATTTTGCTCGGAGTATCCAACTTGTTCATCATTCAACCGTTTTACTAGCGAGCCCTCTTACATACTTATCCTTATTATCTTGCACACTTAACTTCTCACTCTTAATTTTACCTACTTCCTTTCGTACTCACCTTCCTCTCCATCGTCAGGACAGCCCCCGACTAACTTTTTCTCCCATAGAACGAGACGAGAGATGATTCCGATGAATCCCATTCGCTAAACCCCTACGAGTTAACATCCAACACAAGTACTTGAGGACATTCCTGTCGTTCACCAACACTAAAGTCAATCGCGGCATACTTTCACTTCGATAACCAGTCGTCTACCGTACGAGAGAGAGTCATACCCTTTATGGATAGCTCTTGATGTGTTAAAGGGAAAGTAATTACTTACAACACTATACCTCTCTCCTTCACGGAAATCAATGCACCTTCCTACTATTCTCAAATTTTCTCCCGCCACCCCCAAAACCACCTGGCTTATATCCATCCCTCTTCTTGTGATCACTATCCAACCGAGTCAGGTCCCCCAAAAACTATCAATCTGGGAAGCTCCTACTCACCCCCATCCAAAACCATCATTCAGATTATCCGGCCAAAAAATACGTACTCTCTTCAGCGTTTCCCTCAGATGGACCATACTGTCACAACCACAACATACCTTGACCCTTTTCCAAAAACTTAGAATTTTAACCATTAGAAGTCCTAGACTCCACATCAACGGTCTAACCATAGCTTCAATACCTAACAGGTCACTCATCAAAATGTGGCAACCTCTTCTCTTCCCTCTCATCATTCCTCTCCACACCAAGCACGCACACATTTCACATCAAACCACTCAATTTCACCTTTTCCTTCATCTTGTTTCAGGTCACAGCGAGCAAATCAATTTGCCCCTTTTTAGAATACATCCATCTCACCTTCTCTCCTCTTTCTCCTCACATTTACTTCCTCTGACAATTTCATGACCCATTACGATTCATACAATTTTCGCCGAAAGTTAGAAAGGTCGTTTCACGGCGATTCACGACCTCTCCCGAGGCCTGCATTAGCATTCCTGCAAGAAATAGATGGTAGTAGGCCAGCAACCCAACTACCACATAATACAATACAATATAGATATAATATATATATATATATATATATAATATATATATATATTATATATATTATAATATATAATATATATATATAGTCAAATAATATATAAATATTATATATATATACTATATATATAATATATATATATATAATTATATATATATATATATATAATATATATATATATATTATATATATATTTCGCCCAATCTTTTTGCATGTGGGCGATTTTTCAAAGGGTTTCAGGCCATTATGGGTAAAAAACAACGTCCAACTGCGTCAGATTTTTATTTTACATACATCAAGAATGTGCTAATTTTCCAAAATTTAGAAGTACGCAAGGTAAATAATTTCATAACATAAATTGAAGATACAATATTAGGTGCGCCGTTAGGTCCGATAATGAGTGCCACCAAGGTGCTCTTTTTATTAAATTAATTTATATATATATATAGTTATATAAATAAAAGAATTTCCATATGGGTTTTCAGACATAAAATACCTATTAACATTTCTGTTGAAAAAGGTTTTGTGCTTTCTCTTAACATCGCAACACTTGTTTAAGTATTTAAACATTTTTTTTTGAAAATTTCAGACAGAAATGCTAACATCAAAAATTTAAGAGGTTTACTTGGCTTTAAGATAAATATAATTAAACAGAAGGTTATTTGCAAGAATTGTAAAATGAGGGAGAGAGTGTAATATTAACTAAGAGTTTAAAATAAATATACTTCTTGGCCGATAAACTACTAATGTAACAAACGTGAGAGTCTCTATTGAAAACAAAATACAAAAAAAAAAACCAGAAACTTTAAAAATTATTTTATTTATCAAAAATAATTGGTAACCAGTTGGAGAATGTTCTGGTGGTTGAAGTGTAGTGTATGTTATATCGTAGTTTAAATAAAACCAACAGCAAGTTGTTTTCCTAATTTTATTAAAACAAAAAAAAAAGTGGGCGAGGTGCTAAAATAAAATGGGAGGAAATTCGCGTAACTTCATTATTATTATTATTATTATTATTATTATTATCATCACTATCATTATTATTATTACGACTGAAAGTACAAGTTTCTTGTGAGAAATAAATTTATAAAAACCAAACAAATTTAAGCTTACCAGAATCACAGACGGAGGACAAAGAAAAAAATATAATCCTTGTCGGTAGCACATCAGAAGTCAGAATGAATTTTAAGAATGAACAAGAGCTTTCTTATAGGAAAAAAAAGAGGGGTGAAAGAGGGGGGACTGATTGGGGTTAGTTTCAAAAATGATACTGGAGTTTATTGAATAAATATGATAGGAAGAAAGTAAATAATTAAATTAAATACAAAAAGGACTTTGGCTACGTGAAAAAAGATTTTTGGAGCGTACGTGAGGAAAAAAGAAATTTTATCTGAAAAGATAAAATTTGATAATGAAGAACAAAATGGATATATCAAATTTTGTTGTTCAAATAGACTTTTACAGATTAATTTCTGTGAAAGAGGTCCCCTGCCAGTGAAAAAAAGGAAATTGAGGTATGCAATTTATGCAGGAGGATTTGAATATGTGGGTTCTAGTGAAGTATCCCACTGAGGATGTAATGGTTTAAATTTCAACCTGGAAGTTTGAGAAGTTACACAAATGTGGATGAACGGGTGAAGATTCAGGAAGTTACGAATCTTTTTTTTTGAATTCCAACTTGTTTGGAAGGAAGAATGGAAAGGATATCTGCAGATGTATCTATCTGATACTAGAGTGCAACCTTGAGGAAGGTAAAATAAATTACTGGAGATAAATCTGGGTTGGTTCCCGGGACATGAGATAGAAACTACAATTTGGGAAGGAAAGGAAAGTAAGTCTTGATTTCCTCTGCTTTAAGAAGTATAGGGTGTTTATAAAAAAAAAAAGTTTGATAATTTCAATGAGTGGTGTGGTTTATTGCAAAATTAGAGAATAGAGTACAAGTGTTATAGATTTCCCTTGGTAACTGGATTGAGAAGAAACCAAAAGTAAGGAAAAGTTAAAAGTTGTTTATGTCATAGGGAATCTCTTAGAAAAGAAATTTAGTTGAGAGGATGTGGGGATTATCTACGTGACTAAAAGACCAGAAAAGTAAAAAAAAAATTTTTTTAGGAAATTTTATGAGTGTGTGGTATTATAGGATCAAAAATGTAGAGTAGTACAAATAAGAAGTTAGTTGGAGAACATTTGAGAGTTTCGTTTGAGAAGGAATTTAATGCATAATGAGAGAATAGATGCTAACAATTTATCTGTGTATAGAGCTTACTGTAAGTGTTCAAGTTTAAGATGTAAGCAATAATTTGTGTGCATGTTAATTCTTGAATAGAGAGAGAGTTTAAAAAAATTTTTTGTTTTTTCTGTTAAAGTATAAGTATTTTGATATTTTGTTTTCTAATTTCAGGGAGGAGAAGATTGTTAATATCAAGGGAAAGAAGATCCAATTTCTCAAACATTTTGTGTGTGAAGATAGGGGAGAAGAAAAGTTTTATGAGAAAAGGGTTGTATATTGGATTAATAAGCAAATAAAATTTGAGATTTTAGTGATCTTACCATTAATTTGTTATAAACTTTTCTTTTTAATATTCTTTAATGAAAATGAGTTTACGGTTTTCATCTTTTACATGTTTGAAATGTCTTTTCTAATATGTCTTTATTTTTACATTGATGTAAATAAATGTAATAAAGGGTCGGCCAGTGGCACTTTAAAAAGAAAATTTTAACAATCCAAAAATGATTGTGAAGATGTACAAATGTTCCTGTGTGAGGAAGGAAAAGAGAAGGATAAATAGATGGTATAAAGGAATCTGTGTGATTGTGGTAAATATTTTTGTGTCGAGAGTGAAAGGTATTGGAAAATGCCATGAATGTGGTTTTAAAAGAGTGTGTTTTTTGTAAGTTTCCGTAAGTGTGTTCAACATCATAATGTGAGTGTTCTTTTGAGTTTATACACATATGAAAATGAGGTGTGTATGGAAAGTTTCAGTCTTAACTCTGTGAAGATTGTTGACATGATCTAAGAGTGTGGAAGTTTCTGTAGTGAGAGAAAGGAGAAAGCTAATTTCTGTGTAGAATGCGTGGAGAGTATATGATTTGCGAAGAGAGTAGATGGAAAGTTTTGTTCTTTCGAGAGAAAGGAAGGGTAAGAATTTGAATGCGAAAACACATAGGTGCGGTGTAAGTATTATGAGTAAGAGTAGAGAAATGAGAACTTTGAAGAAGAGTCTTGACAAGTGTGATGTGTGAAGACATGAGGCAAGATTCTGTTGTTGAGGGATCAACATATGATCAATAAAGAAAACAGGTGGGGTGGTTGACCACCATAAAGATCGCGATAGTGGTTTCCTGAGAATGAGGTCATCATATAGGAAACGCATTATTATGCAACGAAATATGCTGAGATTCTTTAAAAGGGGGAGAATAAGTTAAATATTTAATGAGAGTGCGAATGAACTCAGTGTGATATGGGCAACTTTTATCGCCTAACATCCTGAAGCTTTCCTACTCTGTGCAATGTGCTAAATGCATGTTGTTCTTTATGGCGAATTGGAGTGAGAGATAGGGACAGCGTAAGGAGTAGAGAGCTTTGCACTCTAGCGGGTGGGCAAAGTAGAGGAGATTTTAACCACTGGGACGAAGCTACTAAACGAAGTGAGGAAGTGTAAGAGGAAGGCTATTATCCCATCCAAGAGGCGTTTGTGCTACGTAGTCTATCATGGATTGGGGGATAGGGGCATGGTTGCATGCGCTACTGCCATTTTCCATTTTCTAACCCGATAATTATACACTAGCCTAAAATTTCAAGTCCCGCTATAGCATCTCGCGTTTGCCAATATCTATAAATCTCTATTTACTGCAAGTCTCAGTGTCCTACCAGCGTGAGAAGAGTCCCCGTATATCAGTTCCCCATTAGATAAATATTCCTGAGAGATAACATGCTACGTTTTACCATCTATCGTTTAATTACCGGTTTGTATTTATATGTTGCGAATATAGCCGAGTTTTCAGACCCAGTTTTGCAAACGCAGTTCTGTTTGGTAATAAGAAATTTTTTTACCCCTTGAAAAATCATGCTGGAAATTTGTGTTAAAATTCCTATCGAAGCGTACATTTATTGAGCTAATATTATTAGAGTGTTTGGGAGTAATTGAACGGATTATATCGTCATGCCATAAACTTTAACTCCATTTGATTGTATATTATCAAGAGAGAGTAGCAAGCATGCATAAGAGCTAGTGTTTGACAAGTGTGGTCAGCTACGACAATAGCTGCACGAACATCTGCGAGTCCCACGGGGGATGAGCGTAAGGTGTGGGGGTGTCCCTGGATTTCTGGAGTAAAGAAGGTTTTCTCCAGTTGTTTACTAGATCTTCTCTATTAGCGAAATGAAAGAAAGATTTTTGGGCCCCCTGTGTCTGAATTTCTTTAGAAGGAATTTTACCACCGCGGAAGCGAGAATTTTGTGGAGAGTGTCTATAAGGAGAAAAACATTGAAAATGCCCATCTTGGGTCAAATGTTGCGGATTTTTCCGGCGATAACAAGAGTGTGGAGTTGCAAAAGGTTTGCGAGGAAAGGAGGAGGGAGTGTGATGTCCCCTATGTGTAGGGTTTCGAAACCGATCGTTTGTCAGCTCCTCAAAAAATCGTTGCCGCAAAGTTGAATGTGCAACGTTGTTATTGACATTAGAGGTTTTCATTTGGTCATTTGTGTTGACCGGAGAAATCGCATTACCAGGTAAATGTTGAGAAGTAGGTAATATCGCTTCATTAAAATTGATAAAAGATTCAGAAATATTAACAAGAGAATGAGGGTTAGTGCCCTTCGATACCTTTTGATCAATGAGATAGGAGGCTTTTAAAGATTGCAAATCATGTTGAGAGAATGTAGTTAATTCGGGAGATAGACCTAAAGTGCTAATTAAATATTCAAAAGAAGGAGAGTTATTAAAACAAGAGTTAGAAACAAGTAAATTATGCGGAGAGTTAGAAGAATTATTTCCTATTAAATTATTCCTATTTAAAACATAATCAATAGTTTCTTCATACAATTTAGTATTATGTTTAGCGTATAATATATTACTGTTTCTAGTGTGTGCGTAAGCGTTCCTTCTACTTATTTCGTTATATTTCTTAACTATTCTTTTCTGTCTGTAAATATTGAAAGTGTGTCTTGCACCTTCATTTCTATGCTTTATATCTAGAAGTGCCTCAATATTTGTCATATCATGCCCCTCTGGCATATCTAATCTCACCACCTTGCTACGTTTCACCTCTGTGTCTGATCTCACCTGTGTATCATACGCGAAGCTCATTCTATTACTGGGCAAGTGCTCTATAGGCGCGAGAGCCATCTGCTTACCAAAAGTGTTTGCAGAACAGTCACTACTACTTTCAGTGCTATCAAATAGGCTACCAGGCTCAATATCCACACTATCTTCTATAGCTAAATCGTGTGGCCTATCATAAGAAAAACAATTTATACTCCTACCTTCCAAATTTCTAACATCTGCAAACTCCATATTTAAAGTAATATGCGACTCAACCTCAAATCCAACATCACCATTGAAAACTTCACCATCGTTACCATCTCCAAATTCATCTGTGCTTGAGTTTTCAACATCAACTGGCAACTGCTTCAAATACACCTCGCTCTCGGAGTTGACTGTTGCCACACTGCGGCCTACTTCGTCAATATCTGTGCTTCGCGAATCTGTTTCAGAGTCATCATTAATCTGTAAAGTTTTAATAAAAGAATGGGGAGATAAAGGAGTTTTGGTAAGAGAAGAATTCATATTACACCTTTCCAATCGAAAATGTGGAATATGGTTTTGCATTTGATTAATACCCTGCGACATTTCTACTGCTACTTTATTCTCGAGAGTAAATTGTGCTGCCTCTGGAAAATAGCTTGCGACATTTCTACTGCTACTTTATTCTCGAGAGTAAATTGTGCTGCCTCTGGAAAATGTGAAAGCTTTATAGGAGTGGACTTTTGGGTTTCCAGAGGGTGATAAAAGCTCTGCGTCATGTCTACTTTTCTATCTTCGGGCTTAAAAAGTGTCTCATCAATACCTGACTCGGCGAAGTCATTGAAACCTAACGCTGAAAAATTTATATCCATGTGACTGCTGAGGCATGCATGAGAGTTAGTATTAAATTTAAAAGTATTAGTAACATTAAATAAAGACTTATTCCTGGACCTATCCAAATTAACATTAGGAAAATTTACCTTGCTGTTGGCATCAAAATGTGTTGAGAGAGTGTGTACATTCGCGACAAATTTCTCATTATTACAAAAATTATTTGTTTGTGTAATGGCGTTTTTATCAATAGTAGGCGTTAGAAAATGTGAATGAATATTATTTTTACATAAACAAGTATTAAAATTTGAGCGCTGTGATGGAAATACATCATCATCAGTAGCGTTTCTAAACAATGAGAACTGGTTAGCGGTGTGAGGGACATTCATAGCTGCCGCTAACGAACCATGAGAGATGGTTTCAACGTCGATTCCATTCATAACTGCTTGAGAAGTCCCATGAGAGGTGGCTTCAGAAAGAACATTAAAATAATTATCATCAAAAACTGTATGTGAAATATTGTCTACAGCCCTATCATTGTATGAGTTAACATAAGCAAAAGTTTCCATATCATTGTTAGTTACAAACTTTTCCTCAACCCAATTATGCGAATCTTTATTTAGAACATCCATGTGAGCTGTGGGGCTCGTGCTATCAAGTTGACATTGGCTATCAATTTTGGGAATGGAAGCGTTGAAATAATGAGGAGGCTGGAGGTGAGGCGATTGAGAGGATTGCTTCCTTTTATATAAATTACCCATCTTGAGGAAAACAACATGAAATCTATTTTCAGTATTAACATTTAAATCAATTTTATATTGTTTAATAGATTTCGTGTCAGAAAGAACATTTAAATTAATTTTATATTGGTTAATAGATTTCGTGTCAGATAAAACATTTAAATAAGATGTGTTAAACAAAATTTGAGACTCTACCTTTTTAGTTCCATTGAACAAACCCTTGTGAGTGATGGCTGGTCTGATTACCATAACATCCATCTTTGGCTCGATGCTACCGTGAGAAGTCGAGCTACCATTTCCATGATGAGAATATTTTCCAAATTTTCGAGTCTGGAGAAGAGGCGGTGTACCATTGAGATAGTTCATTTCCAATGCGTCGTTTGCTGGAGTACTTATATCACAGGACGAGGAGAGATTGTGCTGGAGAGAGACAGGTTTGGACTGGTTCCGCCCTCTCGAAAAATGAAAATTTTGCAGATTTCCCAGTGTGATTTACCTTTGCCGAAAGGGCGTGTCCCAAAATTGAGCTGACTTCTTGTGGCGCTCCAGCCCCCATTATCCCTGTGTATTTGAAGAGAAAATGAGAAACAAGAGTCCGTCATTCAGGGAAATGTCTCCATTGTACATATTGACCCTCATCACGCGTCAGTCATCACATAATATATACAATGTAAAATAACAAACCTCATCATATATACACATATACATTCTAATAGAAACATTAGTTTGTTGCAGCAAATGTTACTTTTTCAAAATAGTGACGTGAATTATACTCATTAAGAGAAGAAAACTAATACCCCTTCAAATTAAAATGACTAAAAATTTTTACAAACACTGTGCACAGATGGGGTAGAATAAATATTCAATTTCGAACTCTATGAAAAAGTAAAACCAGTGCTAAAAAATATGGTACAGTAAGTTTATATACGTCCTCACATATAGAGAGAGAGTGATTCACTATAGACCATCGGACCGGACGAGCAACTACTTGGGCGGAGTTTACACCAAGTTAGAATCAACTTTCACACAGTGAATACACTCTAAGCCACAGGAATCCTGGCAATGGTCGACATTTGCGCCCAATTTTGCCCACTAGTGGGCCTTTTCAAGGACATTCAGGAATCATCAATGAGTTAAAAACAAGTCCAAACTGCGTCAGAATTTTTTTATTTATACATATCATCCAAAGAATTGCTAATTTTCAAAATTTAGAAGTACGCAAGGTAAATAATTTCATAACATAAATTGAAGATACAATATTAGGAGCGCCGTTAGGTCCGATAATGAGTGCCACGTAAGGTGCCTATAAAGTATAAACAAAATAAAAGTAATAAATAAAAGAATTCCATAGTGGGCAGACATTAAATACATAAATTTCAGAAAGTTAACATTATTCATTCTATAAGTTGATTTTTTTATACAAAGAATTTTAAACATTTTTTTTTTTTTGAAAATTTCAGACAAAAATGCAACATCAAAAATTTAAGATTTACTCAGCAAGTGGCTTTAAGATAATAAAAATTAAACAAAGGTGATTGCAAAAATTTAAATGTCAACGTGAATTGATATAACTAAATATAAAATAAATAACTTCTTGTCCGATAAATACTAAATTGAAAAAATGACATTTATTGAAACAAAATAGAAAAAAAAAATGAAAAAACTTTAAAAATTATTTTTAATTTATCAAAAATCAAATTGTAAGTTGAGAAGTTCTGGTGGTTAAAGTGTAGTGGTATGTTATATGTAGTTAAATAAAACCAACAGCGAAGTTGTTTTCCTATTTTATTAAAACAAAAAAAAATTGGTGTTAAAAGAATATGGAGAGAATTCGCGTAACTTCATTATATTATTATTTTGATTATATTATTATGATTATATTATTATTATTATTAATGTATTATTATTATATATATTATTATTATTATTATTATTATTATTACTATTATAACATCACTGTCGTTCTATTGATTATCGAGTAAAAGTTATTTATTGTGTGGAAGAATAAATTTATAAAAACCAAACAAATTTAAAACTTACCAGAATCACAGACGGAGGACAAAAAAAATATAACCTTGTCGGTAGTACATCAAGAAGTCAGAATGAATTTTAAGAATGAACAAGAGCTTTCTTATAGGAAAAAAAATAGGGGTGAAAGAGGGGGGACTGATTGGGGTTAGTTTCAAAAAATATGATACTGGAGTTTATTGAATAAATATGATATGAAGAAAGTATATAATTAAAATTTAAATACAAAAAAGGTGAATTCATGTTTAAAGAAGTTGGAGCGACGTAAGGAAAAGAGAATATTGGCTTTGACTGGTTAAATTTGATAATGAAGAACAAATGGGATATATCAAATTTTTTGTTGTTCTAAATAGACTTTTACAGGATTAATTCTGTGAAATATAGTATATATTATATTATTAATTATATATATATATATATAGTATATATATATATATATATATTATGATATAATATAATATATATTTTGTGTAGTAGATATATTATATATATTATATATATTATATATAGTGATATATATGTAGAAGAATATATATATTATACGATATATATATATATATCATTATATAGTAGTATATTATATATTTATAATATTGTAATATATAATTATTCATATTATAGATATATATGTATAGTATTATATATATAATATATATAAGTAATATATATAGTAATATATATTAATATATATAAATAATAATAATGATATACAATTTATATATAATTATAATATTATGTTGTATATATTATATAGTATAGTATATACTTACTATATATTTAATATTATAGTATATAATATAACTAATTATTATTATTATATAATAATAGTAATATATTATAATATTATCGTATAATAGTTAAGTATATATAGTCTATTTATTATACATATATATAGATATATAATATATATACTATAATAAGTGTATATATATATATATATATATATATATATAGTAATATTATATATATATAGTATATATAATACGTATATAGTATATATATATATTAAGTCGTCTGCAATACCGATACCAAAAATTCGTTTCGATCCGGATTACCGATACCGATACACCGTACTTCACAATTTGTTTCACTGCGATACCGAGATACCGATACCGATCATCCAAAATTTTGCCGATACCCACCATACCGATACCCGAATACTTTTACTTCCTATAAAATATGGCCTTATATATTATATATATATATCTATATATATATTATATATAATACTATAATTATAGTATTAAAAAATAATACATATATATTGAATATATAATGTAAATATAACTAAAGATATTATCTATTATATCTAATATTATATAGGTATATATATATATATATATATATATATTATTATAATAATATATTAGGTTATCTTACCTTTTAGGTTGGTCAGTTTATGGCCGGTGGCCCGAGGCCCATAGTTGCTCTGCTGCATTAGATTGCATTCACGTTCTTATTAAAAATAAAATAATTTTTAAAATTAATATATATATATATAATAGTATATATTAATAGTTATATTATATTATATAGTAATATATATAATATATTTATTTATATATATAATATATAATATAGTTATAATATATATCTGTTTTCTTTTTTTGTATTGGTTGCTTACGAAACGTATAGAAATCGCTTCGATGTTTGCGTTCGTTTTTTCAAACTATTATCCGATAAAAAGTCGCAGAAATGCTCACCAAACCGTACAGAATTTCCAAATGCTGTAAAGTTTGCTTTTCCCGTGCTGCCGAATTTTAAGTCACGTTCTTTTCACGAATAATGTACAACAAACAAGAATGGCGGCTTGGTGTCTGAATTGTAGAAAGTGTTTTCCCATTCGATATAAATATAGCTTTTAAATCTCATTTCCTTCCAAGACTGGATTATAACTCCATCATCGAATAGGCTTGATTCCATATTAATTGTAATATTAAATCATGCTATTTTTTTTTAATTGTCTGTTACTTCCATAAACCCGACGTGCTTCACTATTCACACAGTCTGATCCAGATTGTGTTAAACACATGTCAAAGAGTAAATTCTCTTGAGAGTAAACAGTTCCGAGAGTCCTTTACATTAATCAACTGCATATTACACTAAACTGAAATTATTAATTTAAAATTCCCTGACTTTCCCCCGTACGCAAACCCCCAATTGTCCCTGAAGCCGTTTCGTTATTTTGTGGCGTAGACTATCTGATTAATTCATATTTGCACAGATATATTACTCATGTTAATCGTATCACTTGAAGTTGATTGAACAGCTCTGACTTTAGTGTCCGGGTAAAATTGCTCATACATGCATGGATGAAATTTTAGAACAATAAAAAATTTGATTCTTTTTTTAATGTAATTCGACCTGACATTAATTCTCCTTCCTCCATACTTCTGCCGGCGCGGGCTGAGGGTGGATAGATATGTATTGCTCATCGTATGTGATGTGGACGCCGTCCAATCGCAAACTTCATTCATTCATTATTAAATCTTTTCCTACAAATGTTAAAGGCGACAAGTTTTTATGCTATTCACAAAGAGAGGAAGTAAAGTATGAAAACTTAAATGTTAAAGCTTACAGTAATGACCTTTAGCGCCGATTGCGTCTTAAATGTGATCTATTTAAAGTTTACTCACATGGTGACCGAATTATACGGTTAATACATATTTCTGATTTCTCATTCTTATTCAATGCAATCTGAAGTTATTTGAGTGATAGGGTCCTAACTCATCATCTGGTCAACACTCGTTACAGGTTTTGCCAATATCCTGACTGCGCCCTACTTACAGACAGTTTATTGTGAGATTCGTTGATGAGAATTAATTATTCTTTCTGTCAAATCTTTCTATCCCTTCTTTTTATTGTTCTGGTTTTGACTCACTTCGTGATATGTTCTCTCATAAGCTCCATCAACGGGCAGCGGTCTTACATTTTCTCAATAACAATTTTTTGAGTGATGGGAGGTTTATGTAATACTCTATCCATGAAGATCTTTAGCAATTGTGGCCACTGTTCTCTTGAGAATCAGAACTATGATCTCTTCTCAGATTCTCCAATAAAATTGCTTTAATTGCAGGAAACCTCTTTCCAGTGCCGGACATTATCCCTTGCGAAAAATACAGTCCCTAATTTTTAATAATTTGGCCACCAATTCCGCATAAGCATTGATTCCCAGATACTATAAATAGGAAAAAAAAACTATCTTTACGACAGGACAAATCACCATCGCAAAAAACATATAAGATATTTGTGAATTTTAATTTCAAGCTTTCATCTGCAAAGTAGGTAGTTATGTGGGCGTTGTTGCTTTCTCAGCAAACAGAATCTTGTGATCTCGGTTATTGACTGTTAGCGAATGGATTCTTAGGCAAATAAAGCAAATATCTTTGTTATTCCTCTACTGTTCTTGAGGCCTGATGTAGAAATTATAAACTAGGCATCCAATGAATCGAGGAGCATGACTGGACAGGGTGTGGCCTTTGTACTTCCAGGGACATCTTTCAAATATTTTTCCTGTCATTTTGATTAGCACAGTCTGGCAATTCAAGTTTGAATTTTAAGGATATTAATATTCATTCGAAGTGACTTTTCTTTGAGATGAAGTTTTTTGTCTGAAAGTCCAAGATTTAATACCTTTTACATTATTCACTCAACATTGTTCTTTGTCCATGTAATTAATACAAAAAGCTTTAGTTGTGGTAGCAGGCCATTTTAACCATGGAGTTAAGATATCTTTTCCATAATATTCTAGTACGAGACATTGTAAATCTGGGAACAGGAATGGACCAAGTGGGGTCTGCATGTTTGGAACTTCGTAAAGAATGATTCACTTTCTAAGGAAAGCATTTTAAAAAAAAAAGCCAGATTGCATTTTAGAAATACATCTTTGGTTTGAACAGAAAACATTTTGTAATGGTTTGGTGTTGAGAGATTTTCGGCTGTCAGCTGCACAAAAATTCAAAATCACTTCGTCAAACCCAAAAAACAAGAAATAAATAAATAAAAAAAAACACACCCTCAAACAAGTCTGCATTAGCTAAAAGTAAAAAGATATAAAAGATAGAGTAAAGATCAAGGAAGAAGTTGATCGACATATCCATTATACAATACACCTTCAAGTGGAAAGGATGAACTTAGAACAACCTCTACGGACAGAATAGGAAGAATAGTAGGTAATAAGTGAACTAAAAATAGAAGTAAACAGGATAGAAGTAATTTATGGGACTGTCATTCCTCCCGCACCTTTTCATTCACTTATCAGATACATCTCTCATTCCACAATTATACAGTAAGGGAAAAAAATATATCAAAAATATGTAAATTGGTCCATGGATCATTCTTCATGATGTGTTTATTTAAAATTTCCCGACTTTTTTGGAATTCCGACTTTCAGCATATCTTAAAACGTTTCCCTGACCTTCCCTGACTGATTTTTTTTTCCCTGACTTTACAGAAAGTGTTGAAACCCTGAAAACGAAAATTAGTGCAAAACTGTGTGACATTTCTTATCGATGCGTAAGCCACAAATGACATGAGCAAAAACGAAAACGGTTTCTAAATTAAAAGCAAAGAATATTAGTCCCATGTAAATTATTAGTGGCTTGCTACTTCTATTTATCGCAAGCCCCTAATACTTTACTTGGAACAATTTTCTTTATTCTATCTCTTAATCATAAAATTGCAGTACTAAGATCTCGCATACCACAAGCTATTTTTTGTTCTGATTTGGGAAGTTTTTTTCTGAAGAAATCACCCTTTCTCCGTAAATTTTCTAACTTTAGTTTATCCTCTAACCTTTTGATAAACTTGTTTAGCTCTTTTCGATGAACATTTATCGCCCACAAAATACCTCGGCATTTGTTGTTCCTAACTTCCTGTTTTGCCTCGGTTTTCCCTGCATTGGACCCCCTTCTCAAAGATCTTAACTTCAGATTAAGAAACATCTTAAACAAAAACTTTCGACAATGCAAGTTTCTTATATATTTTTATTAACAACAACTCAATTAGCAGTTTCTTTACGATTAAAGAAAGCATCCCCATCGGAACTTGAAGGTCGCACATCGTATAGCAAATGCAAATGTGGCAACTGTAGACATCGACTATCGTAGGTTCCAAAACTTTCCTACAACTGAACAGATGCGAACCTTCAATACACATGGCATTCTTTCGAACTAAATCTCCCTCCCCATCTCTTCAAAATGCTTCTAAAGAATGAAAAAATATAAAACTTTGAAATCTTTTTATATAAAACACACCTAAACCTACACTTAAATCCATAAGACTTCTTTGCCTCACCCGATTGCCTGTACTAATTGCCCGAAATTTTGTGCAAAAGACGAACACGATTTCTGCACGATTTACTTTTTTGTTTTGCAAACAATTGAATCAGCTGATTGTGACGCGAGCTCGTCGATTTGATAAACAGAAATACAAGACAAACAACACTGGTTTATATTACAAAAAATTGATCAAATATTGGTGATGAAGTTTTCGATTTGGAAGAAATTAGAACTTTAAGGCTGATTTTATTGAATGAAATATTCGTCAAGTTCAAATGGCCTACACTCAGTCTCATTTTTTGTTAACCATTTTCGAGTAAGAACGTGCTAAAATTCCGCAATCCAACAAGGAAAATACCAACCTATAGAATTAAGGAATTCCTTACGTGGGAAGCATTTTTTACGATTTGTTTTGAGCTGTTTAACAAAAACGAAGGCAAACTCAGAGCATTTCTTACGTTCGTAAGCACAAAATGCAAAACGTAGACGGCTTAAGCATAGAATGGTCGATAGATAGGGAAACTATCAGACAATATGCGTGAATGAGTGTTTGATAAGCTCAAAATCCTTTCAACTACCAACACAACCTTCAGCAATGAGGAACATGGTTCGTGAAATATATAATATACTATAATACATATATATAATATATATTATAATATATATATATTATAAATATATATATACGTATATATATAATATGAAAGTATATATATATATATATATATATACTATATATATATTATATATATATATATACTAGTATATATATATTATATAATATATATCGTAAATTAATTTAAAGACGCAGAAAATTGTGTGGGTATTCGTTAAAGGTATCGCAAAATTTTACCGATACCCGAACCTGATACCGATAACTACTCACTCCACAAATATTCCTGAATACCGATTAACCCGATACCGATACGTTCAAAAATCGGACCGATACCGACCGATACCGATACGATAACTGGATACAGGTATCGGTGCGCACTAATATATATAATATATATTATATATATATATATAGTATATAATAATATATTATTATATATATTTATATATTATAATATATATAATTAATAATATATAGTATATATAATGTTATTATATATAATAATATATATATGATATATATTATATATATATATATATATAATATAATATATATATATTTAGTTATATAATATATATACGTTTCTATATATATATATACTATATATATATATATATATGATTACTTATACTATTATATATATATATATAATAATATATATATATATATAGTATTATAATATTATAGTATATATAATATATAATATATATATATATGATTCTAGGTTAATATATATATATATATGTTATATTATATATATATATATATGTATATAATATATTATATATATATATATATAATAATAATATATATATTAATATATATAATCATACAATATATATATAGTATATAATTTATAATATATATATATTATATATTAATATTATATAATATATATTATACGATATATATATACTATATCCATATACTATACTATGTTAATATATATAGGTATAGATATATATATATATATATATATATAATATATATAATATATGATATATATTATATATATATATATATATAATATACTATATATAATTCGTTCTATTCTTATCTTCCCTCTTGCCTCCAAGTAACTTGGGGTTAAGGTGCGGTCATGCATCGGAAAAGAAAGCCCAGCAGAATGACAAAAGTCGAAAAGAAGCCCAGCCTTACCTGCCCCGATCGTACCATATTAATTAAGTGGAGAACTCGTCGAACAGACTTAAAATCCACCCTACCAGAGCTTTCATGGACCGCGTGCGAACGGGGAACCCTCAATATCGTAGAATCATCAGTGTAAGGGTTCATGCCCTTGGCCAGTGGCGCACAAACCAGTTGAAGCCGCCCCATATCAAACCCGCGCCATTCTCTTTCCTATCATTCACCTTTATCATCTCGCCTCTGCCAACTCACATTTGCTCACCATTCAGACATTCGTTCAACGACTCAATCCACTTTCTCTTTCGGTCTCCCAGCCGGTCGGTCCAACAACTCACCACTATAATCCCGCTTACCAATCCGACTATCATCATTGACCGTTTCCACATGACAACACGTCAACATATTGTTCATATATTCTCTCATTTACACCCTTTCTTCACACCACAGACAACTCTCTAAATACGTTCATTCCTCATTTTAAATTTAATTCTGTTCTGACACCTAGCATGCCCCTAAGATTGTCCATACTGAACACATTTGGAACCTTTAGATCTATACTCTTATTCCAGACGCATAGCGTCTCACTACCATACAATAAACACAGGTAACAAATACTCCTCATGTAAGAACTCTACCGCATCAAGACCTTAGTCCCTTACATCACCGAACGCTTTAATTGCACCAGCAACCTGTCCTGCGCATGTCACAACTTTTCTTACTGCCCTCTCATCATATTCCGTTTCCATCTCATCCAACACATACCCTAAATATTTAAACCAGACACTTGCCCGCTGCTCATCATCTAACATAATTCACACTGAGGGACTGTCCTCACTCACAACTCACAACTAACTCTTATCTACGTTACTTTCAAACGCCCTCCTTTTACATACCCTGCCAAATCTCTCTAACCAATCCTCTCAAACTCTCTTCAGATTCGCCACACAGAACCAAAATATCCGCATATAATAGGTAAGCGGCACCCTCCACTCCTCTCATTCCATATCATTCTAACACCATTTTCTGCCATCCCCAACCTCGGAATTCTTTCATAAACCCAGTCCATATACACATTTGAAATTCACAAAAGGAGACATAACACAACCGCTGTCTCACTCCGCTATTAATCCTAACCAATCACCATTGACACCATTTATTCTACACACGCTTCACTATCGTGATACATACTTTTGAACTCCATTCAGGAACCGTACCTACCAACACCATATATCATCTAATACCTGCCATATAAGCTCCCTATATAACGTCTTAAAACTAATTTCGTCATGGATTAATCTAAAATAATTTATCTTCTTCTTCTCTGTTTCTCAATCATTTGTTTCAATGTAAAGATTTGAATCCACACATCCTCTACCACTCCTAAAGCGCACTTGTTCTGGCACCAACCAGTCTCGTCAGTCCTCGACGCGACCTTCACCAAGACGGGAATACCACATATACCTTTCCCTACAAACTCAATAACACTTAGATTCCCACAATAGTAATAATGATATATATATATGATATATATATATATATATATAATATATATATATTAATATTATATATTATATATACTTATACTATATTATATATATATCATATTAATATATAAAATATATATATATATATAATATATATATATAATATATATATATTATATAGTATATATATATCACCATCCTCCATTTCACTCCTTGAGGAATTCGAATGCAGTGAATCAAACTAAAAAACTATAAACCATTTATGTACAAATCATTCAATAAAAAAAATATATAATTTAATAATAATAAATAAAGACAAATCATTCAATA
>JABUQX010096834.1:5000-13955 GCA_015478945.1 Trachelipus rathkii
TGGGGCATCTTAGAATCTTTTCTTCAAAAAATATACTGTCACCACACTACGCGGACAAGGGTGATCAGCTCGAGCAGAAGCTTGTAAAAGTCTAAACACAAAGGTTTGGAAGCTATTATTAAGGCTTTAAACTCTATATCTGAAGATAAAAATGAGAGACCAGTCATTCAGCAAGAGGCAAAGGGAATTTTGAAAAATTGAGTTCCTATGAAATACTCT
The DNA here is from genome assembly GCA_015478945.1 of Trachelipus rathkii. Classification (NCBI taxonomy): domain Eukaryota; kingdom Metazoa; phylum Arthropoda; class Malacostraca; order Isopoda; family Trachelipodidae; genus Trachelipus; species Trachelipus rathkii. The sequence continues at coordinate 5,220 of JABUQX010096834.1, forward strand.
TTATGTCTGTAATATGGGAACCAATACTTGAAAGATTTGATTCTGTAAATAAAAAATTGCAATCTGAAGATATGGATGTAGCCACCGTTATTAATTTGTATAACTCTCTGTGTAACTTAGTTAATGAAATAGAAGAATTTTCAGAAAAGTTTTTATTCTTTTCAAATCTCACCGAAACCGACCCAGACGACATTCATAAATCAGCTAAATTATTACAAAAAAATCTATCGATCCGACTTAGAAGATTTTGGAGCAGAATGCATTCATTTAAATGTTTGCTTTAGAACGAAGGTAATGGCAGTCAACCTTGTCCAATTAAACAAATATTTATATACCAAAAGCCTTCATAATCATATATCAAATCTTAATATGGCTTTAAATTAATTTTAATGTACTCCTGCGACAAACGCTCAGCTGAAAGATCATCTACCCAGCACTTAACGAAGGGTTAAAATTATTTGCGTTCCGTCCTCAGTCCAAGCAGCGTTAGTTCATCTTGCGGTACTTGCTATTGAAAATGATTTCACCGTAAAATTAGATTACGAAGATATTATTGACAAATTTGTTAACGAAAAGGCAAGACGAAAACCTGTAATGAATCATTAATTTGACATGTAGATGTTATAATGTAAGTATTGAATCATATATAAATAATTTTATAATATAAATTATATAACAAATATATAATCTATATATATAGATATTACATTTTATTGGTAGAAATGATAAATACTATTGGTCTTAAACATGATTTGCGAGAAAAAAAGTCCAATTATTTTATTTAAGTACTTCAAAGTTAATGAAAAATCAAAATAGTAACTTAAAATCGGTGAATATGTTCTGTTTTAAAATGCTCATAAACTTTAGTCAAAATCAAAGAGGAAAAAATTTCCCGAAAAAATAGTGTAAATAAAAAGGTCGGGCCTTTCCAAATTATATATTACTATTACATTATTATTATTTGAGCATATTACATATTACATATTATTATTGTTATTGGTTATTATTATTATTATTATGAGAGTTACATATATTATTATTATTATTATTATTACATATATTATTATTATTATTGATACATATTATTATTATATATTATTATTATTACATATATTATATTATTATTGTATTGTTACATATGAAACATATTATTATTATTATTACAAACATATTATTATACATATATATATATTATATATAGATATACATTATTATATATATTAGCTTATATTATTACATTATTATGTATGTATTTATTACATATTATATATAATATACATGTTGTTATTGTTATTGTTGCTTTTGAAAGAGCTGCTGATACAGGCCATTATTATATTATTGAGCTATTATTATTATTATTATATTATGCGTAGTTATATATATTATTATTATTAGAAGTATTATTATTGCTATTATTATTACATATTATTATTACATATATATTATTCATAAATTGATATTATATATATATATATATTATATATATATATTATTATTATATTATTATTATTATTATTATTATTATATTATTAGTTGTTATTATATATATTATATTATTATATTATTGGTTATTATTATTATTATATTATTATTATTATATATTATTACATATTATTATAAGCTGGTTAAATATATATATTATTATTATTATTGGTTATATTGAGTTGAGTTGAGTTATATATATATGTTATTATTATTTATTAAATCATACATACATATATTACTTATTTATTACATACATATATTATTATTATTATTATTGGTTATTATATTATTATTATTAGATATAAATTATTATTATTATATATATTGTTATTATTATTATTAAATTATTATTATTATTATATATTATTACATAAATATATACATATATTATACATATTATTATATATTACATATACAATATTATTATTGTTGTATATTATTATTATTATATATACATATTATATATATTATTATTATTACATACAGTTATTATTATTATAAATATATGTTAATATGATATTGTTATTAGCTAGATGATGAAGGCTAGTTATGAATACATATGGTTATTATTGATATTATATATATTATTATTATATATATATATATATTTATTATTATATATATTATAATATACATACATATATTATTATTATTATTATATTATATGTTGAAATGTGGTATACTGCTTTCCAGAAATTTGGTTCCAAGAACTTTCCTGAACCTTGGAAAAGTTCTGGCTGGAAGTTCCGGCTGGAACCGGAACTTTTCGACTTAAGCCACACCTTACATATTCTACTTAAAACCTTGTCTGATTAACAAGTGGAGTCTCTAGAAGTATCTGGCATCTTGTCATATCCATACCGTCTGTGAGCTCTTAGTTCTTCTGTAAGCCAAAATTTGGACAAGCGGATCATATATTAAGTAAAAAAGGAATATACTATATAAAGTTCTACTGGTCTTCATAAAGTTTAAAGCTTTCGCAGCTAAAGTGGGTAACGTTTGAGGATAAGAGAGCGACGTTCAACTCTCACAACATGGAGAGCAACTTATTTTCCCACACCACAACATTTCAAATTCAAATAAATTCAATTTGGGCAAGAAAATTAAGGAATCTTATTTTTAAAAATTTTAAAATTTTTACCATATCAGCATACTTAATAGTTGTTACACATTTTAGAAGTTTATAATCAAGACTCCTTCAGAATAATAATAATAATAATAATAATAATAATAATAATAATAATAATAATAATAATAATAATAATAATAATAATAATAATAATAATAATAATAATAATAATAATAATAATACCCTGTAAAAATTTTATTTATCCCAGGTCTAGATTCCAGAGCAGGATTGGCACAAAAAGATTAAATTTTTAAACCAACTGATTTTTTTTTACGTACTTTTTTTTTATTAAAAAAATAATTTTATTTTTTTTTTGATTTTTTAGGCCACTTTTTTCTACATTAATAATTAATCCTAGCACCTAATTAATTAATGATAAGTATATTTCATCTACATAATAAGTATCCATCAATGTTTTTCAAGTCAGCTTTAAATAAAGAAAATGTAAAATAAAATTAAAATGCTGGGCTATTATACAGTATATAATATATATATATATATATTATTACATATATATATATATATATATATATATATATATATATATATATTACAGTTTATATAGCATCAAAGTTCCAGGTTCTTATATAGATAAAAGTATATATATATATATATATATATATATATATATATATATATATATATATATATATATATATATATATATATATATATATATATATAGCATATATATATATACATATATATATATACATATATACAGAGTGACATCATATAAACCAATTCAATCTAATGAAAGTACCATCACCCGTATTAAAAATATTTAATTCAACCACCCACGACTTGCCATCACAACATGTGGAGTATCATGCACGTCAACGCATCGTGGTGCATCCTTCTCTTACTTAAAAATGAAACCCTACCGTGTGAGAGTTGTTCATGAAATAAAAGAAGCGGATAATTTGTAAGCGTAAAATTTACTGTAATTGGTTTTGTTAGAGAATGTTGCTGGGGAAATGTTGATTTCTCTTCTTTTTAACGGATGAAGCTTGGTTTCATCTGTCGAGTTACGTTAATTCCCAAAACTGTCGACACTGGGCTACCGAGAACCCAGAGAGCCCACACGAGTCCCTGCAAATACCATTACACGATTTAAAAATTGGTGTTTGGTGTGCTCTTTCTAGTAACAGAATAATCGGTCCAATATATTCTCAATGAAACCAGAACAATGCTTTCACCTACAGGTCTATAGTGATTTCTCTGCACAGCTAACTCCAAACGAAAAGCGTTATGCCTATTTCCAGAAAAGATGGGACACCTGCCATAATGTCGATTACGCCACTGACTGCACCATACATACTACGTTTTCACAGAGTGAAAGGACCATCAGCAGGTTTGTGGGCTCCCTGGTCTCCCGACCTCACCATGCGATCCATCTGTAATTTCTAATCTAGGAGTCTACCACAACAATCCCAGAACAATTGACACATTGAAAAACAACATACGTCAAGAGATTTCCAACATCCCACAAAGTGTATTGAGAAATGTTTTCAATAATATGCTTAAACGCAGAGCTTTGTTGCTCTTGACTTGACGGAGAACATTTCGAACATAAACTTTAAATCTCCTGCTATGTTAATTAAACCGTAGGTAAAGGTGTCCTATTACTATTCTACTATTTGGATTAGACCTGACGTACGTACGTAGGTCGGTAGATTTATTACTGATATTCCTTTTTTCGTAGATGGGGCCGTTTATGTGCGTTTAATTATATATAGTATATATATATATATATATATATATATATATATATATATATATTATTATTATTGTTAGATATATATATATATATATATATATATATATATATATATATATATATTAGGTGCTATATATAGTATATATATAGCTGTTATATTGTTGTTATATATATATACATATAAGCATATATATATATATATTATATACATATTGATATATAATATATATATATATATATTATTATATATAATTTAAATCTTAATTAAACTAAATAATTATATTTACAAAATACTATTAATTAGGTAATAATTAGATTATTTACTAATTTTATGACACACTAAAGCAATGTCAAAAATCCCCAACCCCGTTCTAGAGTATGAAAGCTGGTTCGAGGGTGAAAATATTGTTTCATATTAAAGTTTTTTGCAAAAGTATAGAGTCGGTCATTTTATCATGATATTTGTTCACATATATCCATTTTCTATATTATTTTGTATGCATAATCATAACTGAGTAAATGACAAATCATTAATGAATTTTATTAAGAAAGACATTTGAAAAAGTAGAAAGTTCCGGTTAGTTCCGTCCGGACTTCCAAAAAATTAAGGTAACAGTACACAGCTAAAATATATGTATATATATATATATATATATATATATATATATATATATATATATATATATATATATATATATATATATATATATATATATATATATTTATATATATATATATAAATATATATATATATATATTCCAAATATGAATTTTTCAGACTAAAAGAAGTATGAATCAAAATTTTAAATCAGAGCTAAATATATATATATATATATATAATATATAGTATATATATATATATATATATTGGTTATTATGTATACATGATATATATATATGGCTATTGGTTGGTTGGTTGCTATTGCTGCTATTATTATATTATTGGTTATATTACATATATATATATATTATTAGTTATTATTACATATATATATATTATACATATATATTATTGTTGTTATTATATAATAGTTAGTATTGCTGGTTATATATATATTATATATATATATATATATATATACTATTATATATATATATATATAAGTAGGTATAGAAATGACATTAAATCGAGGGATACCTCCCACTTAAAGTGTGGGTAATGGGGGATAGCTTCGATGCCGCTGTTCTTTCGACACCTTTCGGTCATTAGTAAGGAGGAGGTAATGAGTAGAGTGTGAAAGTTGAAGAATGGTAAATCTGCAGGTATAGATGAAACTGGTAAAAAGATCAAGAACGGAGGCGATGGTGATTGGATTTGAAGTTTTATAACAAAGCTTTTTGGAATGCATAGTTCCGAGAACTGAGGAGTGTTGGCCAATAGTGCATGGCATAAGGGCAGGGATAAGGGTAACTGTAGGAATTATAAGGGAATTAGTTTATCGAGTGTTTTAAGGGAGATATATGCTGGTATTTTGGTCGAAAGAGTGCATCAAATGACAGAGGGACTGACTGATTGGTAAAGAATATGGTGCCTTTAGAAGTGGTAGAGGATGTATGGATCAAATCTTTACATTGAAACAAGTGATTGAGAAAATGAGAGAGAAGAAAAATAAATTATATTTAGGTTTTATGGATTTACAACAGGCGCATTATAGGATTAATAGGAAAGCTCTATGGAAAGTTTTAGTGATATATGGTGTTGGTAGTAGGCTTCTAAATGGAATCAAAAGTATGTATGATGATAGTGAAGCGTGTGTAAGAATAAGTAGAGTCGAAAGTGATTGGTTTAATATTAATAGCGGAGTGAGGTAGGGATGTGTTATGCCTCCTTTGTTATTCAACTTGCATATGGATGGGGTTAGGAAAGAATTAGAGGTGGAGGTGGCAGTGGAAGGTGTTAGAATGATTAAGAATAGAAGGGAGTGGAAGGTGCCCTACCTAATACCTATTATATGCGGATGATTTGGTTTTGTGTGGCGAATCTGAAGAGAGTTTGAGAGGATTGGTAGAGGGATTTGGCGGGGTGTGTAAAATGAGGGGTTTGAAATTAAACGTAGATAAGAGTAAGGTTATGGTTGTGAGTGAAGACAGTCTTCGGTGTGAAGTTATGTCGGATGGTACGCAACTGGAACAAGTGTCTGAGTTTAAATATTTAGGATATATGTTGGATGAAAAGGGAACGGATGATGGCAGAGTGTAGTAGGAAAGTTCTGAATGATAAAAAGGTGGCTGGAACAATTAAATCCTTGGTTGATGTAAAGTTACTAATTCTTGCGTGCGCTAGGGTCTTGTTGTTACCTGTGTTAATGTATAGTAGTAAAACTATGGTCTGGAATAAGAGGTATAGATTTAAAGTACAATGTGTTCAGATGGAAAACCTTAGGGGCGTGTTAGGTGTAAGAAGAATTGATAAATGAGGAATGAACGGATTGGGGAGTTGTGTGGTGTGAAACAAGGAGTAAATAAGAGAATAAATGAAAGTACATTGAGATAGTTTGGTCATGTGGAAAGGAGGGATAATAATTGGTTGGTTGTCGGATGTATAGTGGTGAGTGTGCTAGGAATCGACCGGGTGGGAGACCGAAGAAAAAGTGGATTGAGTAAGTAAATGTATGCTTGGAGGAGAGGAATATAAGTTTGGCAGAGGCGAGAAGAAAGGTGCATAATAGGAGTGAATACCGGGGTTTTGTGAAGGGGTATGGTTGTTGCCCATCTTGGCCAAGGGATGAACCCTACATTGACGAGATGCCATAGTGAGAGCCCGTCGAGGTCCAGTGAAGGTCTAGGGTGGATTATTCTGATTGTGACGAGTCCTCACTAAAAGGTATAAAGGGAGATTTAAGGCTGGGCTTTCTTTTCGACTTGCGTCATATTCTTTTACTACTTTTCCATTTCCGGTGCTTGTTATACACCTTACACCCAGTCAATGGGGGAAGAAGGTGGGTGATGATATATATGAGTATATATATATATATAAGGCATATATATATATATATGGTGTTATATATATATAAGATATATATATATATATAGGTTAAGATTTATATATATATATATATATATATATATATATATATATATATATATATATATAGTATATATTATAGTGTATGTGACGCAACTTTAATCAAAATTCAGGAAAGAGGCAGGATGCTTCGGATGATTACATATACAGCACTATTATTATTATTGGTTATTATTATTATATTATGCCATATATATATATATTAATATTATATTATTATTATTGGTTGTTGTTATTATATATATATATATTATTATTATTATTAAGGTTATTATTATATATATTATTAGCATATCACATTATATATATATATACATATATATATATACATATTATTATATTATATATATTATTATATATTATTACATATTATTATTATTACATATTATTATTATTGGTTATATTGTTATTATTATTATTAAGCATATATCACATATATTATATATTATACATTATACATTATACATATACATATATATACATATGTATATTACACATACATATATTATTATTATTATTATATATATATACATATACATATTGTCATACATACATACATCATACATATATATAACATTGTTGTTATTATTTCGATATATTACTATTATAGGTTATTATATTATATATATATATATTATTATTATTATCATAACATTATATTATCATTTATATATATACATACATATTATTATTATTATCTATTTGTTATATAGCTATATTATATTACATGTATATATGTTGTTGTATATTATTGCTTTTTGTTGTATGTTTAGTTATATTAACGATTACTACATATTATTATTATTATTATTATATATGCATATACATATATACACATATACATTACAGTTGAAGAATATAGCATATATACATATACATACATATTATTAGTTATTATATATATACTTTATATACATATATTATATTATATTATATATATATATATATATATATATATATATAATTATATATATATACATATATATATATATATATATATATATATATTTTATACATATATATATACTATTATTAAGGTTATATATATATGTATATATATTACATATATATATATATATATATATATATATATTATCTTCACTTCTCTAAGATAACACATATGAGCAGAGCAGTTATATATACATATTACTACATATATAATATATAGCAAGGCAAGGTGAGTTGCTATGCTGGCTAAGGTTGGGCTAAGGGTTATTGTTATATGGGCTAGTTAAGGCTATTGCTATTGGTTGTTATATAATACATTGATATATACATATATATAGATATATTGAAGCGGCTAACGAAAACGCGAAAGTTGTTTCAATGATAACGCGAAAACGCATAACACCCAAATTCCAACCGAACGAAGCACTC
>JABUQX010096835.1:0-2500 GCA_015478945.1 Trachelipus rathkii
TCAATCACAAAGTTAACATTAATGGCATGACACCCATTTTACAAGTACTTGACCCCACCCAACGTAAACTCATTGAATCCCTTTGCATTAAAAACTTTCCCAATTTTAACATACTACAAGGTGAACACACTCTAGACCCCACCTTAAACAAAATTTTGAACACCACACCTTTTTTCAAAAAATTCAAAACTAAGTTTAACTAAATCTAATTTTAATTATTTTAAAAAAATTTCTCACATAACAATCTTTATATAAATATTTCATTCAGTCTTCAATTCAAAGCGTCTGAAAGAGGATCTAGTAAGATCGAAAGCTCACGCTCTCAACATCTAGAAGACCATTTTTATTATGTAAAGAAATTTATGACTAACTTTAATATGTTTGCAGCATTTCAATAATTCAGGCCTCCTACTTTGATACCTATTAAACTAAGCAAATGATTTACTAAGTTCTAATATATATATATATATATATATATGTATATATATATATAATATATATAATAATAATATATGTATAAATATATATATATATATATATATATTATAACTATATATACTATATATATTATATAATATATATATGTATAATATATATAACTTAATATATATATATATATATATATATATATATATATATATATAATATATATATATATATATATATATATATATATATATATATATATATGTAATATATATATATAACATAATAATAATAACATAATAATATATATATATATGTAATATAATAATAATAATAACAATAATATATATATGCTATATATATATATATATTTATATACCTATATATATATATATTCCGTATATATATATATATATATATATATATATATATATATATATATATATATATATATATATATATATATATATATATATATATATATATATATATATATATATATATATATATATTATATATAAATATATATATATATATATTTATATATATATATATGTAAATATATATTCCGTAAATATTATTATACGAAATTATTTATGCGATCAAAATTTTTTACTGGATTGAGACAATTTTATTTTATAAGAATAATAAAACCAATAATCAAAGCAAATTAAGAATATATTATTATTTTAATAGAAATGAGAAAAACAAATAAATTAGGTTTTGTGGCGAGGAAAGCACAAAAGGAGAATCTCTAGCAGAGGTAATATTGCCATGAAAGGTAAAAAAAAAAAAGTATTTTCTGATTGGACAACGATATGATAGTGCTGCAAAAATGAGAAACAGTTTTCTAGGTGTTCAAGCTGTCGAAAATTCTCAACGTTATTTTACAGTAGATTTATTGCTGTTCACATTGTTATGAAGCAAAATATATTTAAAAACTTTATAGGAACAGTGAACGCAACTTAGGACTATTTTAAGTCACCAAGGGAGGTCAACTCTTTTAATGTAAAACATGCGAATGATTTATCAAGAGACAAAATGTACAAAACTAGCACGAATGTGCGAAATAAATTGGATGGAAAGTCTTGGTATTTCCTTTTCTCGTTTTTATAATCGAAAAGATTGCATTATATATCCATCTGAATAAGTTCTGAGAAATTTTCAGAGCCTTTTCTCAGCACCCTAATAGCGAGCTCTGTACAGTAGGATTATTCATCCTTTTATGTATCTTAATGTAGAAGACCAACATGTTAAAATGAACAAAAGAATTTGACAAAGAAATGGAATATCCTGTTCTCAAGAGAATATAAGGTATAATAAGCATACACATAAGAGAGAGAAAATGAATTGCAGAGAAGGCAGGGTGACGGTAATCAATAAACTTTAAAAAGAAAATAAATACAAAGAATTGGTAATGTAAATATTTTGTCTAAATTAATCATAAAAAATTTATTACGAACCTTTATGTGCCATTTTCCTTATGATTGTTCTTTTAAAAAATCTTCTAATTCGATCTGCTTCGCTAGAATTCCATTGATGATATTTTCGACCTTAAATGAAAAGATATTAGGTCATATGGAGTTATAGACTTTGCAAAAATGAAAACTTTTAATTTTACCGAGCGACAAAAATTAGAGAGTATTGATAAGTTATTAAGGATCAACGTATATATATATATATATATATATATATATATATATATATATATATATATATATTGTATGTGTGTCTGTGTGTAGAGAGCTTAATATATTTACTTTTTATATATATATATATATATATATATATATAAAAAAAATATATATAAAATAAAATATATATATATATATAATAAACATATATATATATATATATATATATATATATATATATATATATATATATATATATAAATATATATAAGATGACATGGAGTAGGAGGATGGAGGTCTTTTCTGCAAATATAATAATATATATATGTAATAACAATAATAATAATATATATATATATAATAATATAATAATATGTATAATAACCAATAACAATAATATATAGCTATATATTATAATAGCTATCTTCAATAATAATAAA
>JABUQX010096835.1:12500-15000 GCA_015478945.1 Trachelipus rathkii
ATTAAATGTTTGAAAAATACTGGTAATATTTTAAAATATGTATATTTTAAATAATTACCCTTTTGTATCTATTCAAACATTTTTAAAACTGCTGAACCCTTTTGCCCCAGGTGAACCCCTTTTGCCCCGGATGACTATATATATATATATATATATATATATATATATATATATATATATATATATATATAATATATATATATATATATATATCTCTTTTTTTTGAAAAATATATATATATATATATATATATATATATATAATATATATATATATTATATATATATATATATATATATATATATATATATATATATATATATATATTAACTTTTTATAATTTAGATTTTGGATCAGGTTTACTAAAAAAAATTTTTAAGTTAAATTAAATTTTGGATCATGTGGGTTATCTGCCTCCATCTCCATATAGCTACATATCGATTGCATGAATTCAAACACATTTCATAAAACTGAAGTAAAAATGTGTAAATTCCAATTGAAACTGTGGTAATAAAGCAGCTTCACACCTTTAAAAATATTTTTAAAAAGTTTAAATCTATGTAAACTAACTAAACTCAACATAACCTTTACTTAATATATAAATAACTTCCCCTAATATAAATTATTTTTATATTTAGAATTTATTTCACTTTGCATTGTTTAAAAAAAAAAACGCATCTAGCACCAAGACGCTTTGTACACCTTATTCGATTGCGTAGATTTAAAAAAAAATTGACTTGAGCTTAACTGGAGGCAGATAACCCACATGAGCCTTAATTTTTTTTTTTTTTTTTTACATTTTTTTGGAAATCACATATTATTTTGTAGTGTAAATGAATACATGGCACATGAGCATTTATCTTAGGGGGGGAGCTAATTGCCAGCCAGTGATTATTGAAAAAGTAATAAAATGTTGCTTCATCATAAATTTGTCTATAAATTTTTTTTTTTTCAAATAAGCATCTGGCAATAAATGTCATTAATTGGAAGTTTGAAGACTTCAAAACTTTGTTTTTTTTTTTTTTTAATTTTTTAATTTTTTAATTTTTATTTCAGTTTTCATTCTTCTTAGTCCAACATTTTGTACAATTGATGAGTACTGCAAATATGCAAAAAATCTGTTAAAGCATTTTGTTACCACAACTATGAATTTGTATGGGCAACAATATTTAACCCACAATATGCATGGCCTGATACACCTTGCAGATAGTATCAAAGATTTTGGTCCTCTTGATTTATCAAGTGCATTTCCCTTTGAGAACTTTCTACAGTCTTTTAAGAGAAAGGTCCGAAAAGGAGATAAGCCATTGCAGCAGGTTATTAATAGGTTAAATGAAAAGATGTTATCAGATTCATATTTTACTTCAAAATTAACTTCTGATTGTAATTTTCCTAGTTTTTGCAAATCTCACTTTAGAGGCCCTCTTCTTCCAAGTTCAGATGCAACCAAACAATATTCATGTATTCAGTTTTCCTCTTATGATATTTTAACAACATATCCAAATTCTTGTTGCTCCTTGAAATGTGGGAGTGTTGTTGTGGTTGAAAATATAGTGTTTTCTCATAACTCTAAAGAGATGGTAATCCTTTGTAGGGAATTTTTGGAAAAATGCAATTTTTACGACAGGCCTTTAATAGACAGTTCTATTTTAGGTATATATAAAGTTTCTAATTTATCCGCTCTTCAAGAAAGGCCATTTACTGATATTGTAGGGAAAATGGTTTTGCTTCCTTTTGATGATAAGCAAGTCGCCTTTCCTCTGTTACACTCTTGTTAGATTATTTTCCAATTAAGTTAATAGGTTAATTGAAAGGATATTTTGAAATTCATATCTTCTTTCAAAATTAACTTTTAATTGTAATTTCCTAGTATTTCCAAATCTTACTTTAGAGGCACTCTTCTTCCAAGTTTACATGCAACCAAACAATATTCTTGTATTCAGTTTTCCTGCTAAAATATTTTAACAGCATATCCTAATTCTTAATTATTGCTCCTTGAAATGTGGGAGTGTTGTGGTTGAAAATATGGTGTTTTCTCATAACTCTCAAAAGATGTTTTATTTGTAGGTAATTTTTTTGAGAATTGCAGCTTTTGCAACAGTTCTTTTGATGATAAATAAGCAAGTTGCCTTTCCACTATTACTCTTTTCCAATTTATTCTACAGAGAATTGTAAAATTTATAGATATTTAAATAAAAAATGGAATTTGCCATTGTGCTCTTTACGGAGGAAAATGATGCTCCAGCTATTGTTTCAACAAACTGGATCAACTATGATAAAAAGACTTGTTTTTACCCAAACGTTATCTCTGAAGGGAGAAAAAATAAGCTACTGATTTCCAGACAAGCTCCAAGCTCCAATTGGCCTGAATACCCAGTTAGGGTTTTAAAAGAATTTGGTGAGTTTAATACTGATCTCATTTCTATATATTATATTATATTATATTATATTATATTATATTATATTATATTATATTATATTATATTATATTATATTATAT
>JABUQX010096835.1:17500-56820 GCA_015478945.1 Trachelipus rathkii
TTATTATGTTACTAAGTAATTAAGTAATAATTATTATAATTACTAATTTACTGATTAGGAGTTACTAGTTACTAAGTAATTAATTACTAGTAAAATATATATATAACAAATTAATAATATATATATAATATATATATATATATATATATATATATATATATATATATATATATATATATATATAAAAAATTATTTTTTTATGTGATTTAACTTCATTACACCTTCCAAAATAATATACTAATACTTTTTATTAAATATTGCCTTATTCTCTAAGATGAAATTTTATTTCCTTAGCTCACTATCATGCTGCCAGAAACCGTCTTCGTGAAGCTGAAGATACATCAAATTTGGAATCAGAGGGCGAATGCACCAGGCCCCACAAAAGAAAAATGAAATACGTACGCCGCCTTGGAGAACAATCTAGTAGTGAAGAAGATGAGATTCTTGCAGGAACCCAAATGAAAATTGCAATCGATTCCTATCCTCCTCCTCCTCCACCTACTCCTGATTCATCTTTTAAAGTGAGGGACATCAACACATCAATTATTCATAAATCGAATACACAAGGTATATTTATACCCAACTTGTAAAGTATATTAAAAGTGTGGTATTACAGACATATTGTCTCTCTCTAATATTGTTATACATAAATCTCTTAAGTGTGTATCCCTTTGAAATTGCATATTATACACAATTAATAAATTGTATTTGTAATTAGTTGAACTTACTGCTCAAGATGTTCCTCAAACCAGCAGTTGCATATCTCATTCACCCATTCTTGAAACTCCTCAAAAAATGACACTACAGTCTAAAGTGCTCAATAAAAAAGAGAAAATCACTTGCATTACAGTCAAATCTCCAATCAAAGGTAATTTTTAATAATCATTACTTAGATATGTTAACTTATTTGCTCATTTTCAATTTTTTATTTTATTATGGCTTAAAATCCACTTTCAAATGATAAGATGTAGATTAAGTGGAGGCCTCCAGTAATTTTTTATACATTTTTAAAAATTGGTGATTTATTTTTTTTACAAAGAATTTGATAAATTATGTATTAATTCTTGTCACTTTTTATTATAACTTTCATAACTTAATTTGTTTCAGAATGCAATTGTGTCATAAAACGCACGAACATTTATCAAAAATCTGTGTCTGATGTTGTTCTAACAGAAATACTAACTGGCATAGAGAAACTCAATTCAAAATTGGACACTTTGTTGATTCAACTTCCAGATCAACAGATGCAAAAAAGTGAAGAATGTAATTTAATTTCTTCCATTCCGCTAGGGATAGACGATTTCATCAAACTCAATGAAAAATTGTCAGAAAACTCTTCCTTTAAAAAAAAACTGGTATTATTTTGTTTTTACTTTATGCTCTAATGCTAAGACATGGACAGACCTTTATATGATTTACGCGTATGATATATATATAATAATAATATATATATAGTATATAGTATATATATATATATATAGTATCATATATATATAATATATATATACTATATATATATATATATCACTATATATATATATTATTATATTTCTTATCTCTAAGATATATATATACAAAATTTTATATATATATATATATATATATATATATATATATATATATATATATATATATATATATATATATATATATATATATATTTTGTATGTAATATATATATATATATATTATGATATATGTTTTTATATATATATATATATATTATATATGTAGTTATATATACTATATATATAAATATATATATTAATCAGGTATATGTCAAATATAAGTAGTATATATATATATATATATATATATAATAATATATACTATATATATATCAGGTCTTGGGTTCAAGTATAAGTACTTGTACTTGTACTTAAATACACTTTTTATAGTACTTGTACTTGCAGTTTCTAAAACCAGTGTACTTGTACTTGTACTTGAGCCTTTTGTATTTGGTACTTGTGCTTGGTACTTGCAAGTACTTTTGGCGATTGTTAACTAACCGTACTTTATTTTTTGATTTTCTTTTTAATCATTTTCCTACGTACTTTAAATTATATTTCATATGGGTATTTTCTAAAGAGATTGTCATTTACGAATGTAAACCATTAACTATTTTGTATATATTTTAATATACTATATATATATATATATATAATTAGTAATCTATATATATAATATTATATATATATATATATATATATATATATATATCAATATATATATATATATATATATATATATATATATAGGGTAGCGCCTTGCTAAATTGGTTCTTCTTTTGTGAGAAGCAGCCCTGATATAAGAGGATGGTGAATTTAAACAATCCATTTTTTGAAATCGAATGTTGTTATTTTAACATAAGTTAAAAATACGCAATGAAGAATATAAAAGTATACAAAAAGTCCCTTCTGTTGAGATAGCTCTTTGTAGCGAAATTGCAAGTCGCCACAGCCCGCCTTTTCCAGTGCGTTGTTTCGACTGCCTCAGACTGCTTTCGTTTAGGCGGCGAAAATTTGGTGATCGAAATTCGGAGAGTCCCAGCCTTTTCCTTGAAGTTTAGTCGCTCTTGCCGGGAGGATTCTGAAGAGTGTAATCGTTGAGTGAGATTTGTTCTTTTGATTCTGTAATGAATTTGATCTGACTGCTTTAATCTGACTGAAGAGTAACTCAAAAGGACGAGTTTATAATATTATTTCACTTCGACTTATGCTAAATTTTGCTCGCGCAAATCTTAGCATAAGTACGAACATAAATTAAAATGTTTAAAAAAGTTATAATATATTGTGCTACATTACTTCCCTGGCGCTAAACACCGGAGTGAGAAAGTATGTTATAATAATTATACAAGAATTAATAACTAAAATACATAAATTAAAGTACTTTCAAATGCAGGCATATTTAATTATGTCCGAAGACATAAGTAAACATACAAACATATGAAGGCATAAATAGTATACATGAAATTTGAAGAATATTTAAATACGAGCATAACTGGTTGCAATCCGAAGATCTAAACATATATACAAGTATTTGAATACATATAAATAAATAATGTTATATATATACAGAAAATAATAAAAGGGGCATTTAAACACAAGCATATTTGGTTAAATCCGTTACCGTTAGGAAAATAAATAAAACAAAACATACAAACATTTAAATGCCTAAAAGTACAAAAACTGTTATTTACTTAATAATTATTGATATGAAACAATTGAAATTATTCACAAGTTAAATAGGACACATTGATCGAACCGTTGAATACAAGGAAAGGTCCAGTATAAGACGTTTCTAACGTGAATCCATGATTTGAAGCCAATGCGCAACGTAGTTTTCAAAGTTGTAGTTACAAGAGAAACATTGCTTGACATATGTAAAGACGAAGAAGTTGCTTGAAGTTTAGGTTCTTTATTTGAAAAATTTCCTCATACATAAAAGGGAGAGGTCACAGAACCATTTAGAATTCGAAAAGGAATCAAAGTTCGTAGTGGAATTCAAAAATGAATTTCTGCCCATAATCCAAACTTAAAATGATGAAAGAAATCCATACCATAAAGGAAGTTACATATGTAGAGGCGAAATTGCTTGAAATTTAGGTCCTTTATTTGAAAAATTTCTTCATAAATAAAAGGGAGCGGTCGCAGAACCATTTAGAATTCGAAAGGAATCAAAGTTCGTAAGTGGAATCCAAAAAATGAAATTGCTGCCAGCATAATCCAAACTGTAAAATGATGAAAGATAATCCATACCATAACAAGGAAGTTTGGCTATGTCTGACAATGAATCCTCGAACTGTGAGAGTTGTGAAATGATGAAGACCATAATCCAAAATTAGAAAAGAAAATTGAAGTCCAGTATCGGATAATGTTCGTTTGCTTGAGCCATTTTCTCCGAGTGTTCTGATTGGATTTTTGTTTTTATTTTTTTTTTTTTTTTTTTTTTTTTTTTTTTTTTTTTTTTTTTTTGTGTTTTTTCTTTAGTAATCAGAAGGCATTGATTGAAAATTTCTGGGTGTTCTTCTCCGGTTCACCACTTATATGGTACGACTTGCTAGATTGGTGCTTCTTTTGTGAGCAAGCACCCTATAAAAGAGGATGGTAATTTAGAAATCCATATTGAAATGATGTTTTTATTCAACAAAAGTAAAATATGCAATGTAAAGTATGAAAGTAACTAAAAAGTCCTTTTTTGTTGAGATACTCACTCTCCTCGTACAGCGAATTGGTAGTTACAAAAGCCTTTTCCCAGCGCGTTTTCCATCAATTGCCTCTGACTGCTTCGTTTAGTGCGAAAATTTGTGATCGGAATTCAAGTCGCAGCATTTTCCTTGAAGTTTATCGCTCTTGCCGGGAGGATTTTCTTGAAGAGTTGGTTCTTGAGTGAGATTTTCTTTTGATTCTTAATAATTTGATCTGACTGACTTTACTGACTGAAGAGTATCTCAAAATGACGGGTTTATATATATATTTTCCCTTTGACTTATGCTAAAATTTTTGCTCGCGCAAATCTTAGGCAAAAGAGGCAAAATAAATTAAAATGTTTTCAAAGTTATAATGGAGTGCTACATATATATTAGTATATATATATATAATATATTATATATATATATATATAGTATACTATATATATTATAAATATATATATATATATAGTATTCTCTAGTAGGTTCCTACTTCTTATATACTATATATATGATAGTGCCATTATGTCGTTAACTGTTTGTGGGGCCTGGATGGTCATTTTAACTGCAAACTTATGTTGATGAAGCTAAAAACTTTTATTGTACACATACTTATTGCACTTACTAATAGATTAGCAATTTAAAAATATCGTAATTTTAAAAACAGTAAAATAAATTAAACTTTATAGGGCACGTGCACGTTGAAAGAGAATATTTATACGATAGCTTTCATTTCAATCAGATAACCTCTTCAGTAGGTAGATTATAGACTTTTTTTCAAAACGCGAGCAGATTTGAAAAATGAAATGATTGGCACAAGCCTGATATTAAAATCGTTTGTAAACGTGTCTCCTGTAAGGGTGACGTGTGAAGATACCATAATGGGTGAGTTGGTACTACAGTCAGGCATATCTTGAAACCGTTTCGAAGCACTAGTCTTGGTGGATTCGCTTTTTGCTCTGGCACAAATCACTTTTATTTCTGATTTACTGCGCCTGACCTGATTTTTTGTGTCGAGGGGACTTCCTCTTACTGTGTTGCTGGAGCAAGTCATACCGTTTGGGCGGGAGGAAATTGTTCGCGATTTCATTAGGAATCGCCAGTACTGTTCGGAATTGTCAACACCTGGCGTCCTTGGGCACGGTCGTCCTTCATCTCGAGGAAGAAGTCGCCTCCTGGAGGTGGTAGGTCCTGGCTCGTTTGCGTCTTGGTCATTTAACAAAATCCTCACCATGGGGGATGTTCGTCGCTTATGTCACGTAGGGAGAGGTTACTGTCCCTAACACCGATTACCTGCCCTCTTTCGTCCGTTGCTCCTCCAGCTTGTCCTCTCACTGTCGTTCATCTCTTTTTGGATTGCGTTGCCATCTCGACCCTTTGAAGCAAGTTCTCTTTTCTGACGTGCTAACTATACCCTCCTTCAGCATCGCCTCAGCACAATCTGTACGTATCTCATTTTCGTCGTGTCGTATTTTTATAAACTTCCTTCTTGGAAACTGAACATCTTGTATAAGATCTATACCTATCTCAGCCTTGTGTCCTCTTTCGTTCGTTAGCACGTGGCAGTGGTGTTCCCGTCGATTAGTTTGCTAACACGGTCTAGCCACATTCTTGGTGTGCTGTGGAGATCCCTGATTATTTCATTGTCCACTCCAAAAAAAAAAAGAGAGAAAAAAGAATAACTATTTACTTTGAATTATTATTATTATTATTTCATAGTTTATTATTTTATTATTTTATTAATTATTATTATATTTATTATTATTAATATTATTTTCCTTTTTTATTTTTTAAAATGTTACTTGGAAACAGCTACCAATTTTATCAGTTTCTTTATAGATTTTCCTTATTCCGATGAAAATGCTGATGACGCTTATGGAGGAGAAGAGAAATTCAAAAAGAGTACTTGCAATGCAATATTCTGAAAAAACATTTGGTAGATGATGCTGCAGAGAGGTATTCCTTAACAGGAAAAGTATTCAAAAACGGAATGCTAAAACAGTCATTCGAAAAGACTGAGATTTACAAATTAATTTTAGGTAAGTATTTCTAATTTCTTTAGAGTGAATCTATGAAAGAGTATCGAAAATGCGTACACAGACATCCTTGAAAAAGCCATAGTTGTATTTTACTTTTTTTATTTCAGTCTTGAATTTTACGAACGCGTTATGTTTTTGTTTTTTTAAATTAATTTTTCAATTTATAAACTGCAGAAAGTCCTTAAGTTATTTCCTTGTTCTTGAAAATGCCCTAAGTTTTCTAAATAAGGTTTGCAAACCATGGTTTCCATGCATAGTGTTTTACTAAGAAGCCTTCCTTCTTACATTTTGTATTTTCTGTAATACAGTAGCAGCAGCATCTTTGCTTGTCAGTTTTGTGTTTGTGTTACTTAAATTTGTCCGAAATACAACTTCATTTTCTTACTCGATGTTTGTACATTTTCAGAGATTTGCGTTCAAACTTTCAATACGACAAAAGAGACAGAAGTAAGGGAGGCTGTAAGTGACTGGCTCATGCATGCCAAGTTTCGAAAAGACCGTAGGTGAGTAGGGGAAGTTGGGGTAAGAATTGAACGCTATAGGTTTTCATGAATATAACTGTACATATTTATGCTTGTAACATTTTTTGAGAAATTTTAATGTTTCTACACTCTCATATGCCCTTATGATTTTGATTAATTTTCTGGCATGTTGATCCTCGAACCCAATGTCAGTTGAGCTAAAAATAAAAATAAAATTCATTTTAGTATTGGAAGTTAATTTTCATTTTAATGTTAGAGTTAATTTTTATTTAAAAATAAACAAGTTATAAATGGAAGTAAAAGTTTAAAAACTAGTTAAAACTTTTTGACTTACTATTGTGTACCCATATGACTTTTCGTTTTTTATTCAAAATGTTTTTCATCAGAACAATGACGAATATCTGGCCTTGGTCGCGGCCAGCATGGCGGCCTCGGCCAAAATATATATATATATATTATAATATATTATATATATAAATATATAATATATATATATATCCTATTATAATTAGTATATTATATATATATAATAGTATATATATATATATATATATATATATGGCAGGAAATGGTGTTAGAATGATGGAGGAATGGAGATGAATGGAGGATGCCCTAACTATTATAATGGGCGGTATGAATTTGGTTTTGTGTGGAAAATCTGAAGAGAGTTTGAGAGGATTAGTAGAGATATTTTTGGCAGGTGTGTAAAAGGAGGGGCTTGAAAGTAACGTGGATAAGAGTAAGGTTATGGTTGTGAGTGAGGACAGTCCTGCAGAGTGAAGTTATGCGTTAGATGGTGAGCAGCTGGAACAGCTGTCTGAGTTTAAATATTTAGGTTATAAGTTGGATGAGAAGGGAAAGGATGATGCAGAGTGTAGTTAGAAAGTTGTGAATGGCAGGAAGGTGGCTGTTGGAATTAAATCGTTGATGATGTTAAGGGACTTAAGTCTTGAGTGTGGCTAGGCAGTCTTACCTGAGGGTATGTTGTTACCTTGTTATTGTATAGTAGTGAGAGTATGGTCTGGAATAAGAAGTTACGATCTATAGTCAAATGTGTTTCAGATGGACAATCTTAGGGGTGTGCTAGGTGGAGAAGAATTGATAAAAATGAGGAATGACGTATTAGAGAGTTGTGTTGGGTGCTGAATAAAAGGGGTAAATGAGAGGATAAATGAGTATGTTGAGATGGTTTGGTCATGTGGAAGGGATGAATGATAGTCGATTGGTTAAGCGGATGTATAGTGCGCAGTGTGTTGGAAACGCGACCGGCTGGGAAGATCAAATAAAAAAGTGGATTGGAGTCAGTAAACGAATGTTTGAAGTAGAGAAATGTGAGTTTGGTGAGGCGAGAAGAAAGGTGCATATAACAGGAATGAATGGCGGGGGTTTGTGAGGGGGTATGGTTGTGGCCCACCTGTGGCCAAGGGATGAAACCCTTACATTGATGATCTACCATAGTGAGGGTCCGTCGTGTCCCATGAAGCTTTAGGGTGAGAATTTTCCTGACTGCGACGAGTTCTCTAATTAAGGTATCAAGGGGGCGGTAAAGCTGGGCTTTCTTTTCGACTTTTGTCCTATTCTTCTACTGCTTTTCTTTTCACGATGCATGCTACGCACCTTACTGCCCAATCTTGGGAAAATAAAAAAAGGAAGATAAGTAGAAAGAAAGATACATATACTATATATAAATATATATTATATAATATAATATATATATATATATATATATATATATATATATAATAATATATATATTATATATATAGTATATATATAGTATATATATATATATATATATATAGTAATATATATATTATATTATATCTTAAGGGCGTGTTAGATGTGAGAAGAATTGACAAAATTGGGAATGAACGTATTAAGAGTTGTGTGGTGTGACGAAAGGGATAAATGAGAGAAATAAATGAAAGTACGTTAAAATGGTTTGGTCATGTGGAAGGATGAATGAATAGTCGGTTGGTTAAGAGGATGTATAAGTGGTGAGTGTGTTGGGAATCGACCGGCTGGGAGAAACGAAGAAAAAGTGGATTGAGTCTGCAAAAGAATGTCTGGGAGGAGAGAAATATGTTTGGCAGAGGTGAGAAGAAGGTTTTCAACTACTATACGCATTAACACAGGTTAACAACTTCCTCATGTAAAGACCCTAAGCGGCGCACTCAACATTTAGTCCTTTTACATCCACCAAGGAATTTAATTGCACCAGCCACTTCCCTACCATTCACAAACTTTTCTACTATATCTGCAATCATCCGTTGACTTCTTAATCCATACATATATCCTAAATATTAAAACTCAAGACATTGCTCCAGCTGGCTCACCAATCAAAACTATAAACCTTCATCACACCGAGGACTGTCCTCATTCACAGCCATAAACTTAATCTTATCTACATTTGCTTTCAAACCCATCCTTTTTACACACCCTGCAAATCCCTCTATCAATCTTCTCAAAACTCTCTTCAGATTTCGCCATAACAAAACCAAATCATTCGCTATAATAGTGGGTTCCCTCCACAAATAAATGATCGGATAATCCCCATTTCCTAACACTTTCACTTGATTAAGGCAATCCTCCATGACACTTCAACATCTTCTTCTTACACTGTCAACAGCAATCATATGTATATCATATCACTTTTTCGAATAATTTAGATATTTCAATTAACCTAATCTATAATATCTAATATATATATTTGCCTTTATGGCACCAACGTCTAGTATACTTATTGAATCACTCTATGTTGTTATTATAAATAATAAGTATTTTACTTTATACTACACAATGCCTCTGCTTTCTCGTGATAGCAGAAAAATGTCAATAATAAACTCCAATTTCATACCATTCTCATTTTCCCTCCTGACAAAACCAGATGTATCCGCAAAAGCAAAGCCGACCGTGTGCTTACATATGGGGGTGTAGGAGAAAATCACCGAATCTCATTTGTTTGGATTACATTCGTAGATTCCGTAACAGATCTATGATTATATATAGTATAAGGAGTAAGAGGACCATGTGTGGTAAAGTATAATACTTATTTTATAATAATAAACCCACCCAAAGAGTGTTCTCATAATGATATATAATACTAGAGTATGATGATGAGTGGACAGAGTATGGTATTATATAGTAATATAGTATAGTAAAATAGTTTAATTAGATACATATATAATATATAGGTATATTATATATGTGGTTGTGAGTGACATAAGTAAGAAAGATGGTTGATATTAGGTGTCTGTTGGCATTGTTACCACTTCTTAGTGACGTTCTCACGTTCAATGGCATTCTATTCTCGTACTCACAATGAATGAGGATGTAAGTGGTAGGCGGTGTACAATGCAATAGGCCGACAAAGCCATAAAGAGGGCAGAAGAACATGACCAAAAGTCGAAAAGAAAGCCAAGCTACCTTAATCCGTCCCACCTATTGTCGCATGAATGTTATGCGTGGCTGCTAATCAATTCAGATGTGGAGCGAACTCAGTAGCAGTGCGAAAATGCGCAACAACCAAGATTGCTTTCCATGGGAGGACAGCGAAATAGGAGCCACTCATTCTTATGGTGATAAAATCGATCAAGGTGTAAGGGTTCAGTCACCCTTGTGTGGCCCCGAGGGGTGGGTCCCAGTAAACAAGAGCGCGGGGTATTTGGGAAAGCCCCACAAATGACCAAAAACCTGTACGCCCATTCATCTCTAGTAGTTATTAACACCTTTTATGGTTATGCTGTGAATGAGGACAGTCTCGCTCGCCTCTGCCAAACTCAGCATTGTTTCTCTCCTTAACAGACTATTCGTTACGCGACTCATCCACTTTTTCTCGGTTCTCCCAGCCGGTCGGTTCCCAACACACTCTCGCACTTAATTAGTATTCAATACCTGCGATATGGTACCAACCGACTAGCAGTTGCGATTGTCCACATTTGGTCCCTTTTCTCAGAAAGTTAAATATATGACCAAAATATCCATTTCTAGGACTCTCACTAATTTGACATGACATTATTCATATTATTCTCGATACGCATTCAACGGATGATAGGCCAGCGCAGTTAATATGTAGTTTACGAATATGTCATACTACGGAAAGCATCAGACGTCTGCTAGGTTGGCTGGTAGGCTGTATCAATTCCTTCTCTGCAAGTGTTATTATCATTCTTCACAACGAGACTAAGCAACATGATCCTCCTAAGTATTGGTACGCATTGCTGACTAAACACATTGAACGTTCTTACATTGAGAAGTCTATGAGCATATCGTTTATTTCCAGGATAACCCATCAGTCTCATCTCTGATGTTCTAAATAGCAATAGAGCACGGCAAACAACAACCCGTTAAGTGTTAAGGGAAACCCTCCTATTGCACACTCTCTCATCAGAAAAGATGCGTTTCCTCGGCATGTACCATGAGCTCCAAAGCGAGTGTCTTTTGCTGCCTCTCTCCCTCTCTCCAAGCGACCTTATAGCGCGCTTTAGTTAATAAATCTAAAAGATCTTCAAATTGGCATTAACACAATATATATGATTACAATCTCGTATGCTGCCTCCATTATCAGAAGCTCAATTACGCGGTCTCAGATTTTTTCTCTTCTTTACAAAATATCACACCAATAACTACTCTCTAATAATACACTCCTCATTAATTCCACAATTCGCAATACATTTCGTGATTTATCACTATTTAATTTCAATTTTCACTTCTTCAATTTCATCTTTTGTTTCATATTCAATATAGTTTTCATTACCCTTTATATTAGCATCACTTTAATGCTATGAAGCCTAAACATCATATTACTATATATTTACGTATCTTATTCATATTTCTATTTGGCTTAGGTTTTGCTTTATTCTCAAATTAGTATTTATAAATTCCTTTCAAATTGATTTGCAACTATAATACAGCTATTATCGTAACTACTCTGAGAAAGACAAGCGCTCGATCGCAGTTCCTCTCCCTCCACACCTATCTTTATTGCGTTCAGAAGTCCCTTCCCTGGAACATCTAAGACGCCAGCGCGTGCTAAATAGTGATGACTGACTTGTCTTCTCAACCTTGACATTTACATAATCTGGTCTCTCATCCTTATAGTTGGTACAGCAATATATTTTAAGCAGTTTTAAGATATTATAAGGCGGCATTATGATTTATGGACATTCAGTTTGACCTTACAGTATTTTCTACATGTGTATATTTTAAGAGATTTGGGAGCTTCGTTCCCATTATACATACAAGTATGGACATAATTGCTATAATTTTCAGTCAGATATCCATCACCTCAATACTTAAACCTATATAATATAGCTGTTAAATAGGACAATTATACTCACATCATATATATAATATAATATAATATATATATGAATAATTAATTATATATATATTAATATATAATATTATATTAATTATATTATATTATATTTAATATTAAAATTAATATATTGTATCATTTCTATTATAATCCTCTAATATCCTTTCACTTTTTAATTTACTACGATTGGGGGTATATATAGTAAAAAGGAGGTTATAGCGTTAGAGATGCTATATATCGTGATAAGAATAGTCATAGTAATAGAAATAAATAATAAGCTAAATAATATGATTCAAATAAAAGATAAATATGACCTCATCAGCTTATATCCGCCCCCTAATATCCTGTACCTTCCAGTTAAAGATGATAAAGAGGAGAAAGACATATATCTCGAGTACGGGCTGCTTCACAGAGAAAGCAACAAAAATTCAGCACTCTCTCTTTCATATGGAGCTATCATGGGAGCCGAGCGAGCGTGTCAGGCATAGACAGACTTAACTGCCAATAACTATTTAGATCGTCAATGAACCCGAAAGGTTAAAGTTTGACTTGTGTTTATGTTCAATAACTTAATTAAACATAATAATCAACTAATGGAATTCCAATAATTCGAAGCTTGTTTTATGTTAGAGGCCCCAAAAAGTAAATGCATTGATTCCCGCTTCACAATAACCCCCATATACAAATTAATATAGATTCCTTCTTCGCTTCTTTTTATTACTGAAGGTGGGTGTGGCGCTCAGGCGGTTTTGTTCTAGGTAATACTCCTCAATCTATTAACACTCTTCTCAACTGTAGGCTAATTACATCTTCTCTCCAACCTCTAAAGTTCAACATTGGTCACATTCTTGGCACAAAAAAAAGTGGACTCAAAATTCGGAGAGATACTCTCTGACGCGTATAAGGGGAATAGTCTCCATAACATATTCTCATATTTTTTGTTATTTTTTTATTGGATGAGATCTCGATCGATGCCGACTCTTGGTCCAACGGGTAACAGGTCTGCAAATAGAGGTGGCTTCCTCTCCCGAAACCAACCACCACATGAGCTGATCATCAACTTAATTTTATTTTTAACAAATTAGCTACTGTTACAAATGGTTTACACGCGCTCAGTTGAAATTGTGACCAAAACATTGAATGACTTATTCATATTTTTTTTGCATCTCTATACTAATAATTATATTATACCCTTCCTATATACTATGAATCATCAAAATCCATAATATTCATCTAATATACCCTATAATACCCTTTCCATTTTATAATCCTCTCATATATATTAACCTATAAGGTCTCACTATTATTAAATTCCACCCACTCTCTATACGTTATTAATCTAATATTCCTCATTTTTATAAGATTTACTGTATCTCAACACCTAGCACAACCCCTAAGTAATTTAGTCTACTCACTATATCATATACTATGAACCATTTGGACTTTATGAATCTATAATCATATCTATTAATATCCAGATCAACATTACTCTCACTTACTTAATCATATAATATATAACTATCATAAGTTAACATCACCATATTACCCTAATTGTATTATAAGACCAGTCAACACTCTCAAAGATAACATAAGTTATTACCTTATACATTCACATACAAACGATTTTCAATTCCAATCAGACCACTACCTATATTACCTTAGCCATTCACATCATCACAAACTTTATTCACTTTGATACATTAAACTAAACTCCTGCACATCCGTTATTTTTCTATTCTCACTATCTCAACCAACTATATATACCCTATATAAAATTATTTAATAACTCAAGACATCACTTTAGATCAGCTTATAGACTATCCAACTCATATCTTATAATCAATTATACTTTACACTCACTATCTATGAGTATACTGTCCATCACTATATCATACATAAACCAATAACCTTACTTCTTAATCCACGTTTACTGTTCATAATGTACACGCCTCTTTTATACACTACCTCATGCAATATTAATCTCATCTAATCATAAATACCTCAGTCAAAAACACTCTAACCACATCCTGTTAATTCTCAGAATAAAATTGCCCGGTAAACAATTATCACACCCTAAAATCTAATTACAGGATTAATGGATTCATATAGTTGTCTTATACTACCGCATAATATAAAATGTTAAGGTGTATTGGAAAATGACTAAAGTACAGCTAGGAGCCTAACTAAATCAAACTCCTTTCCGCCTATAACTAAGTTCATATTCTTGTACCATTCTCTCCTTATATTAATATTTAATTACTAAAAACGAACCATTGACACTCGAGTCATTAATTATATAGATTTAATGGCTGAATATCTCAAGTGTAAAATCTATCACTCTCGTACATATACAAACAGAAGTGAACGACGATATATATAATCAAAAACTGATTATACGAACAGATACTAGCTAACTTGGGGTAACCATATAAATATTTTATATATATTACTTTATATTACTTATATTAAATACTTTATAGTTTTTTGGCCGAGGCCCGTGGCCACGCCAAGGCCGATAATTCCGTCATTGGTCTGATGAAAACAATTGAAAAAAAAAAAACGAATAGTCATATTGGTTACACAATAGTAGTCAAAAAGTTTAACTAGTTTTAAATTTTACTTCCATTATAACTTTTAATTTTAAAATAAAAGTTAACTCTAACATTAAAATGAAAATTAACTTCCAATACTAAAATGAATTTTATTTTTAGCTCAACTGACATTGGGTTCGAGAAAATTAATCAAAATCATAAGGGCATATGAGAGTGTAGAAACATTAAAATTTCTCAAAAAATGTTACAAGCATAAATATGTACAGTTATATTCATGAAAACCTATAGCGTTCAATTCTTACCCCAACTTCCCCTACTCACCTACGGTCTTTTCGAAACTTGGCATGCATGAGCCAGTCACTTACAGCCTCCCTTACTTCTGTCTCTTTTGTCGTATTGAAAGTTTGAACGCAAATCTCTGAAAATGTACAAACATCGAGTAAGAAAATGAAGTTGTATTTCGGAAAAATTTAAGTAACACAAACACAAAACTGACAAGCAAAGATGCTGCTGCTACTGTATTACAGAAAATACAAAATGTAAGAAGGAAGGCTTCTTAGTAAAACACTATGCATGGAAACCATGGTTTGCAAACCTTATTTAGAAAACTTAGGGCATTTTCAAGAACAAGGAAATAACTTAAGGACTTTCTGCAGTTTATAAATTGAAAAATTAATTTAAAAAAACAAAAACATAACGCGTTCGTAAAATTCAAGACTGAAATAAAAAAAGTAAAATACAACTATGGCTTTTTCAAGGATGTCTGTGTACGCATTTTCGATACTCTTTCATAGATTCATTCTAAAGAAATTAGAAATACTTACCTAAAATTAATTTGTAAATCTCAGTCTTTTCGAATGACTGTTTTAGCATTCCGTTTTTGAATACTTTTCCTGTTAAGGAATACCTCTCTGCAGCATCATCTACCAAAAGTTTTTTGAGAATATTGCATGCAAGACCTTTTGAATCTCTTCCTCCAAAGGTCATCAGTATTTTCATCTGGAATAAAGAAATAGATAATAAAATAATAATTTAATAATAATAATAAATAATATATCATAAATAATAATAATAATAATAATATATATAATAATAACTAATAATATATAATAATAATAATAAAATAGATAATATAATAAAATTATAATAATAATAAAATAATAATAATAGATAATAATAATAATAATAATAATATAATAATAATAATACCACAAATAATATCAATAATAATAAAATAATAATCATAATAATAAAATAATAGATAATAATGAATAATTAATAATAATATAATAATAATAATAAATAATATAATAATAATATCATTAATTCTACTAGATATTTTTTTTTTCTTCTTTTTTTTTTCTTGAGCTGGATGTATAGGGATCATCCACAGCAGACAAAGAATCGCGGCTAGACCGTGTTAGGCAAACGTTAACGGACAGGCGAACACCCCTATACGAAACAGAAAGAGAACAAGGCTGAGAATGGTTTAACTCTTATACAAGACTGTTCAGTTCCAAGAGGAAGTTAAAAATACGATCACTACGAAAAATGAGATGATTCCGGATAAGATGTGCTGAAGAGGATTATAGTTAGGCACTCAGGAAAAACTTGGCTTGCGAAGGGTCGAGATGGGCAACGGCAATCCACAAAGAGATGAACGACAGTGAGAGGACCAAGCTGGAAGGAAGGCAAAATGGGCAGATCCGGGGGAACCCCCGCGCATAAGAAATACCATGGGTGAGATTTGTAATGACCAAGACGCAACGAGCCACGACGCGCAGAGAGGGCGACTCTTTTGCCGACGGATGAAAGGCCACCGGCCAGGACGGTTCGACTTCGCAAGTTTTGGCCATGAGCATCCTCCGCCCAACATGACTGCCAGCCAGAGAGGAAGCCCCGACAAAAAAGGGGGGGAAAAAAATTAAATATTGCGAGCAAAAAGAATCCAAAGATTGTTGAAAACGGTTCAAGAATGCCTGTAGCCTCCGCCCATGTCACAGTCACCTACAGGAACGTTTACAAGATTTTAATTTAGTTGTAATTTTAAGCACTTTGAAAAAACTAATACTACTGAAGAGGTTTCTGATGAAATGAAAGCTATCGTATAAATATTCTCTTTCAACGTGCACGTGCCTTATAAAGTTAATTTTTTTACTGTTTTTAAAATAGATATTTTTTAATTGTAATATATTAGTAAGTGCAATAGTATGTGTAAAATAAAAGTTTTTACTACAACAAAGTTTTGGCATAAACCAAGGGTTCAATAATAGTTATATATATATATAATATATATATCTATATATTATATATATATAGGTATATATGGTAATATATATATATATATATATATATATATATATATATATATATATATATAGTATATATATATATATATATATATATATATATATATATATATATATATATATATATAATACTAACATAGGGCCTATATACAATATATGACCATAGCTTACATTCATCAAACTAAAGAATTTATTTAGAAGCACATAATATAAGAATAATAATATAATAAGCTAGGAAAGATGATAAAAAGAAAATAAAAATAAAGGTAGGCTTAACAAATGGACAAAGAGCCTCTGCAAGGTACCGCGGTCCGCATTTTCTGTACACTACCATGCTGTACGCCAGTGGATCTCCTGAACGTACAAACTAATATCTAGGGTCAAACCAACTCATTGACTAGCTCATATGACATTGGATATAAAGTCCAACGGTAGTGAACTAAACATTGGTCTTTTTTAGCCTGTACAGTGGAGCAACGTTTTTAGGCAAAATTTATTAAGAATGTACGAACGAGTGACCAATATGAAAGGGATCTAACATATCAGATATTAAATGTACCTATTTTGGTATCGAACTGGCGTAAGTAAGTAGGTGTTTCTTGAAAATATGAATATAAAACCTTTTGAACCTTTTACGCTGAGGGCAGCTAACAATACTATAGTATTATATTTGAACCACAGAATGTAGATAGTAACCAAAAACAGAAGGAGTGAGATCATCATATGTCTTTTATTTAATTAAGTACAACTCACACGTTTTATTTGTCAAGACCCTAAGTACGTACTTATTCAAATATTTTATTGTAAAATCTACACTAAGTGACACAAGGACCTACTGCATGATAGAGTACTAAACTACCTAAATATAGGTAATATTTGAATGAAAATATGAAATTTGGAATATTGCATGAAAATTAAGTAAAACTTTGTAACTATGCGCCGGAGGAAAAAACAGTTTTTTAATTTATAACAAATTGATTGAGCTTGACCTGTTGAAGAGCTGGAACAAATCAGAATATATTACCTTATTTTTTTGTACGACTCAAAGTAGGTCTCTGTAATTTAAGAAACCTTTTCTTTATACTTGTGAGGAGGGCAATAATCTTTCATTGATCTAAGAATGTAAAATGTAACCTATATCATAGTGCCAAAACTAATGTCATTCAAGGATTTTTCTCATTGTCCAATTAAAGGCGATTATCATAATAAATTTATGCTCATTACTATTGAGTAGACAGTGACTATGAAAAGTACCAACTAAATTTAGGTCAAAATATTTATGAATGAAAATATAAAAATGGAATATAGCTATCACGTTGTGACTTCTATGGTAACTTATATATAAATAATACTGTAGGGCAACAGTTTTTTTAAATGTTATAAGAATGTACACATGATGATTAATTGAAGGATCAATACATCTAAACATAATATTACATATTTTTGTTAGAGACTCAAAGTAGGTCTTGAAATTATAGCTAACCCTTTAACGGTTTTACTGAGGGGGCCAAAATCTTTTAATATTGATCACAGAATAGCTTAACATTAAACCTACTAGAAAGATCAAAATGTCTGTAGTATTATAACGTTTATTTTGCAAGACACAATAGTATAGTCCTAAAATATTAAGTCAAACTACTGATTTAAAAGACAGTGACCTACTGAAAGTACCATAACCTATAAAATATGGGTCAAAATATTTGAATGAAATAGAAATTGGAATATAGCATCATAAACGTTGTGACTTTGAGGTAACTTTTTACCTTGGGGTACAAAGTCTTAAATTCTAACAGTGAATTTACGACAGTGCCTATTTGAGAGATTCACAACATTCTAGTAATTTATTACCTTTTTTGTACGATTCAAATAAAGTAGGTTCTGAAAATATAGTATAAGACCTTTAATCTATTTTACTCTGAGAGGGGCAACAATTTTTAAATTGACCACAGAATGTAAGATAGAAACAACATGTCTGTATATAATACGTTTTTTTGTAAGACCAAAAGTAGTCCTAAAATTTTGTCAAACTACAACTATGATATGTATAGTAACAGTGACTACTGAAAAAGTTAAACAACTTTAATATTGGGTCAAAATATTGAATGAAAATATGAAATTAGGAATATATGTAATCATACGTTGTGGACTTTGTACTTTTATACTGGGGGGCAACGCTATCAAGCTTTTTTATAATTTTTATAGAAATGTACGATAACGTTAGACTATTGAAGAGATTCAACATATGAGAATATATTCGCTATTTTTGTAGTAATCAAATTAGAGTTTTATATATATTAAGTAAAATCTATTTAACCTTTAGCTGAGGGCTCAAATTTTTTATAAATTTGAGACAGCACATAATAAGATAGTAACTACAGAAGATAACAAAATTTATTTATATAATCCCGTTTTTTGTATAGAACCCATAGTACGTATATAGTCCGAAAATTTATGTCAACTACATATGATGTATGAACAGTGACTACTGATAAAGTAACAACTATAAATATGTCAAAATATTTGATGAAAATATGAAAATTGGATGATAATTATAATACGCATCAACGTTGTAACTCTTGTAATCTTTTTACTGGGGGGCAACATGATTTAAATTTAATAGAATAGAATGTAACGATCAGTGACTATTGTAAGAGATCCATACACCAGAATTAATTTACCTATTTTTTGTTACGTTATAACTACAAATTATAGGTACTGAAAATTTAAGAGTAAAACCCTTTATTAACGTTTTAACTTTTATTGAGGGGCAACAATCTTTAATTTGATTACAAAAGAATGTTAGACAGTAACCTACGGAGAAGAGAAACAAATGTCTGTATATTTTACGTTTTTTTTTTGCAAGACCATAGTAGTATTAAATTTATGTTAAAACTACATGATTATGACAAGGTGACTAATTGAAAAGTAACAAAGAACCATATATTGTGTGTCAAATATTTGAATGAAATATGTATAATTGAGTATCATTAGAGATCACGTTTGTGTTACGTTAGAATACTTTTTACCAATGATGAGACGAACAATACAAGTATTCTAAACTGCTATTTGAATGTACGACAGTGACCTATTGAAGAGATCAACATATCAGAATATAATACATTTTTGTAACGGACTTCAAAGTATGGTTTTCCTGTATAATTTAAGTAAACATATAAAATTTAGTGTATTGATGGGCATAAAAATTCTTCTCAGTGTGAACAAGTAGATGTTAAGAATATGTGACTATCAGATAGAAAACATACATGTCATTTGTATTGTTAACGTTTTTTTTGTGTTAATACGCATAATTGAAAACGTTCCCCACAATCTTAGATGTCATACTTTACATGATGCTCAAGACAGTCGGACGCTATCTGAAAAGTCCAAAGCTCATGAATGTATGGAGTACGAAAAAATCATTTTGAATGAAAATATGAATAGTGAGAATATAATTGCCTCATCGTTGTGATCTTGTAACTTTTTAACCATGGCTGTGGTGGTCAATCTAGTTGTTAAGACTATTAATTACTAGAATGTGCGACTGTGTAGCCTATTGAATGAGACTCACATACATGTGAAGTTGAATCAAAACTCATTAAATGTTTTGTAGGACTTCAGCAAGTAGGTCTCTTGATAAAAATATGAGGAGTAATGACGCTTTTTATCGTCTTCTTTTACTTGAGGGCGCCACAAGTATTTAATTATGATCATAGTGAATGTTAATCAGTAACACCTACGGAAGAGAAACAAACATGTTGTATATTCTACGTTTTTTTTGCAAGACCCTAGTTTCTATGGTTAGATCCAAAATTTATTCACCACATGTTATAAACAGTGACCTACTAGAAGATACCAACATCAGACAGAAACCTTTTCTGGGATATAATTTATGGTGGTCTCAGTAATATTTGTCTGAAAATATGAAATTGAATATCGATCACGTTGTGACTCTTGTAACTTTTTTAACTGAGGGGCAACAGCTTTTTTAATATAGAATGTACGACCATGACCTATTGAAGAGATCAACATATCAGTATATTAACTTTTTGTACGACTCAAAGTAGGTCCTGAAATTAAGTAAACCTTTTAACTTTTTTCTGAGGTGCAAAATCTTTAATTTTGATCAGAGATGTTAGACAGTAACTACAAAGAGAAATAACATGTCTTTATATTCTACGTTTTTGTGTACCCATAGTACGTCCGAAATTTTATGTCAAACTACATGATCTAAGACAGTGACCTACTGCAAATTGAAAAGTAATGTTCAAAATATTGAATGAAAATATAAAAATGATATACATTCAACGTTGTGACTCTTGTAATTTTTTACCTGGGGCAACAGTTTTTAGAATTTTTTATAGAAGATACGAGTGACCTATTGAAGAGATCAACATATCAGAATATATTACTTTATGTAGATCAAAGTCAGTCTCGACAATTAAAAGTAAACCTTTTTAAACTTTTTTACTTGAGGGCAAAATTTTCATTGAATCACAGAATTGTAAGTAGTACCTACAGAAGAGAAACAACTTTGTCTGTATATCTAACGTTTTTTTTGCAAGACCAGTAGTAACTTAAAATTTTGTCAAACTAGCATGATGTAAGACAGTGATGCTACTAAAGTACAACCTAATATGGGTCAGAATATTTGAATGAAATATGAAAATTGGAATGATCAACGTTGTGACTCTTGTAATTTTACCTGAAGGGCAACAGTTTTTTAAATTTATTTATAGAATTGTACGACAGTGACCTATTGAGGACTAACATATCAGAATATAATGCCTTTTTTGTACGACTCAAAGTAGGTCCTGAAAATTATTTAAAACTTTTAACTTTTACCTGAGGGGCCAACAATTTTTAATTTGACCACAGAATGTAAGATAGTAACCTACAGAAGAGAACAAATGTCTTTATATTTCCACGTTTGTCGTTGTAAGTACATAGTATATAGTCGATAAATTTATGAGTCAAGACCAAACATGGTTGTTCAAGGCAATAGTTGCACTGCAATAACAGAATTAAGTACTAGTTAATAACAAACGTGAAAACATTGTAGTCCAAATATTTATGAATATGAAGAACATTGGAATATTAGCTAAATAGAACGAGAGTGTGGTAAGACTTTCTGATATAATTCTCTATACCTATTGACGGAGGTCATAAGTTATTTCTAAATTAATTATATGACTATTTGTATCTAAAGTGAGCCTAAAAGAAGAAGATCCAACATAATCAGAATATAGAATCACAATATCTTTTTTTTGTAACTACATCAAGTAGGTCGAAATATTATAAGTAACCTTAACTTTTATTACACTTGAGATGGTAATAAATCTTCATGTGGAGCACGAGCCAATGTAAGATAGTAACCTACAGAAGAGAAACACATGTCTGTATATTGCAGACGTCTGTTTCGCTCACTTTCCGAAATAATTGCGTTACATCCGTTATTTATGTCAAATTTACTATGTGAATGTAAGAAGCAGTGACCTACTGAAAGTACAACCTAAAATATGGTAAAGTGGTTATTGAATATATATAAGATCACTTAGTGACTCTTGTAACTTATATAAACATAAATGGGGAGAGACACAGTTTTTGTAATAATTGATTAATGATAGAATGTACGACAGTGACCGCTCATTTTTGCAGGGATCCAATTACAAGGAATACTAGCTTACCCAATTTATTATGTAGGACTTCTCATAAGTAGGCCATAGTGAAAATATTAAGATAAACTACATTTATACGTTTTACGTAGAGTGTGACATACAATCTCTTTAAAATTTGAATACAGTAGTAAGCCTAGAATAACCTACGAAGAGAACAGTCTGTATATTTTTTAAATTCGGAGTATTTTTTTCGTGCACAAGTGCTCGAGTAAGATTACGCTGACAAAAATGTGTAAAGTGCAAACTTCATGATTGCTTTAATAACCTGTGACTACTGAATAGTACATAACTAATAGGGTCATATATATATTGAAAACAGAATATAACACAACATAGGATACAATAACAAACTCTGCATGAAAAACCTTCTAAACTTTTTACCTGGGGGGCAACAGTCATTAAATTTAATATTGAACGGATAGAGATATGATACAACATATCAGTATTATTACCTTTTTTGGTACGACTCAAAGTTAGGTCCTGAAAATTAAGGTTAAACTTTTAACTTTCTTACCCTGAGGGGCACACAATTTTTGAATTGACCAGAATGTAAGATAGTAACCTACTAAAGAAAACCAACATGTCTTTATATTCTATTCTTCGTTTTTTTTGGAAGACAAAAAGGTACGTCCTAAAGATTATGTCAAACTACATGATGTAAGAACAGTGACTAGTAGGAAACGTAACTAACTAAAATATGGTCAATAATTATGTTACTCGATAGTGAAAATAGTAAATGTAAACATTGGATATATTGAGGGAGTTTCAAGAATGTAGGGATTAAACGTGTAGATCGTACTGTATATTATAATTTATTACAGTCTGAGTATTCACGTATTTTTTAATAGAAAAAGTTGAAGAACAGTGTCTCTTGGAACACAGTGTAACATTTTTAATACGCCCCCATAACGGATCAACATTAGAATATAGTTACATTAGCAATTTATTTATATTTGTAGATATTCAAAAGTAGGTTATAAAAATTGAGTAAAACCTTTAAACTTCTTATGTTCTAAGCTTGAGGTGAGAGTAAGGCAATTATTAATTTATGACCAATAATGTAAGATAGTAACCTACAGAAGAGAACAACATGTCTTTTATATTCCACGTTTTTTGTAAGAAGACCCATAAGGTACATCGAAATTTTATGCTTTAACTAACGCAATGCAGAATATATGATACAGTGTACTAGCTGATAAGTATCCAAACCTAAATATGGTCAAAAATATTTGAAATGAAATATGAAATGGAATATAACATCAACTTTGTGACTCTTGTAACTTTTTACCTGGGGGACCAACAACTCAAGTTTTTAAAGTTTAAAGATGAGTAAGATACGATACAGTACAATAGATCGCTTTTTGAAAGTGAGATCTAACAATTACCAGAACTACTATTACTTTTTTAGTACGCGAACTCAAATATGTTTTTAATATATCTCTTCTGATCAATTAAAGTATAGATTCGCCCTTGTTTAGACGTTAATTTAAACATTAGAGTGGACACAATCTTTAAATTTGATCAGAGAAGTAGACACAGTAACTACGGAAACACCATACTATGTCTGTTGTACTTTTTATATCGTTTTTTTTTTTGCAACCCATTTAGTAGTATATAATAATTTATGGTTCAAACTGACACATAGATATTATGAGACAAGTTGACGCTAGTTTTGTAAAAAAGTACAACTCTGAGCATACTATGGGCGTCAAGAAATCTTAGACATGAATAATTTATATAAATATGGAAATATATAAGAATCTACACTGTCTTGTTGACTCTATGTGAGAACTTTTATTACCTGGGGGCAATGGAACAGTCTTAAATATTTAGCGCATAGAAGTATGACGGAAGCAGTGGAGATCTATTGAGAGAGATCTAACATACAGTATTTATTATTTTTGGAGTACGATCGTTGCGCAAAGTAGGTCCCCTAGAAAATTTATTAATAAATGTATATGTGTGTTTACGCTCTCTGACAGGGTGCAACAATTTTTAAATTTGATCAGAGAATGTAAGAAAGTAACCTACAGAAGGAAGACAACATGTCGGTATATTCGACAAGTTTTATGATATCCCCATAATTACGCATCTAATTTATGTTAAGTGCATGTATGTTTACGACATCGAATACTGAAATAATAGCAAGCTAAATATGGGTAAATATTTTGAATGAAATAATGAAAGTTAGGAATTATGTTATTCATTCACGTTGTGATACTCTTGTAACTTTTACTGGGGCAACAGGTCTTAAATTTTAACATATAGCGGAGTGCAGGACAAGTGTGAGACGCCTAGTTTATGAATGAGTCATACATACTTTCTAGTATTATTTTTTGTAGACTCAAGTAGATCTCTGAGAGATTAATAGAGAGACTTTTTACTTTTGTTACTCTGAGGGCTGACAACATTTTTTATAAGATCTGACGCAGAATGTAAGAACTCAACCTTCACGAAGAGATAGAACATTGTTGCTCTCTAATTCTAACTCGTTTTTTTGTAAGATAGGTAGTATCCGAAATTTCTATGTCAAATTAACATGATTGCATGACATATCATTGACAACCTACTGAAAGTTACCAACCTAAAAGTATAGGGTTATAATCATTTTGAACGAAAATAGTGACAAATTTGGAAATATTACACAATTACAACGTTGGTTGACGACTTGTAATTTTCTATATATAGGAGGCAACGTCACACTTATAAATATTAACATAAAATTGTACGACAGTGACCCTAATTTGAGGTATCTATTCATCATAGCTACATTATACATTTTTTGTACGGACTATCAAAGAGTGCTCTAGAAATATTTAAGTAATAAATCCTTTAATATTATTACACTGAAGATGCGACTAATTTATTTTAATTTGTAATCCAAGAATGATAGATAGTAACCTACGGAAGAGAAACAACATGTCTTTATATTCTACGTTTTTTTGTAAGACAAAATACGTCCTAAAAGTTTATGTAAACTACATGAATTGTAAGTACAGAGTGGACCTACTGAAAGTCCATCCTAAATAATGGGTTCAGTATATTTGAATGAAAATATGAAAAATTGGAATGACTATGGCAAATGCAACGTTGTGATTGTACTTGTACTTTTACTTTAGGAGAGCAGAAGTTTTTTTTAAATTTAAATAAAGTCGCACGACATTGTAAATATAGAAGATATTCCACATTCAGAATATGTACCTAAAATATTTTTGTGTACTCAGATTTCAGAGTGTATGGTTCCTTGTAATATAATTAACACTTATTATTAACTTTTACTTGAGGGACATAACAATCGTTTAATTTTTAGGATAAGACGTGTATCAACAGTACTACGGAAGAAGAAACAACATGTTCTGTATATTCTACGTTTTTTTGTAAGACCATAGTACGTCCCCAAGAATTTATGTCAAACTACAGATGTAAGACAGTGACCTACTGAGAAGTACCAACTAATATGGGTCAAAATATTTGAACGAAATATGAAATTGGAATACTACGCAACGTTGTGACTCTTTTAACTTTTTACTGGGGGCAACAGTCTTTAAATTTAACATATAATGTACGATGACCTATTGAAGAGATCCATTATATCAGAAGTCAGTATATATTACCTTTTTTTGTACGACTCAAAATTAGGTCCTAAAATTTAAGAAACTTTTAACTTTTTACCTGAGGGGTAGACAATCTTTAATTTGACAAAAGAAGACAGTAACCTACAGAAGAGAACAACATGTCTGTTATTTATATTTTACGTTTTTTTGTAGACCCCATTTTTGATGCTATGTGAATGGAATGGAAATAAATATGGAAAATTACTACTGAAAAAGTCAACTAAAATATGGTCATATAACTATTTGAATGAAAGTATGAATAATTGGAATATAGCATCATAAACGTTGTGACTCTTATGTAACTTTTTCCTGGGGTGGAGCAACAGTATTTAATTAACATGGTAAACAAGTGATACTGTTTCAAGAAGAAAAATTTATTTATATACCTAAATTTTTGAACGATCAAAGTTAAGTCTGAACGTTGTGACTCTTGTAACTTTACCTGAGGGGCAACAAATTTTAATTTGACCACAGAATGTAAGATAGTCCGAAAATTTATGTCAAACTACATGATGATAAGACAGTGACCTATTGAAGAAGTCCAACATATCAGGGTCCCAATATAATTTGATGAAAATAATGAAAATGATGAAATATAGCTTCAACGTTGTGACTCTTGTAATTTTTTACCTTGAGGGCAACATTTTTTAAATTTATTATATAGTAATGTACGATACAGTGACTACCCGTTATTGCCAGATATCAAGAATATAATACCAAAAAATATAACAACGACTCAAAGTATATCCTGAAAATTAAGTAAAACTTTTAACTTTTTACTTGAGGGCAACAAAATCTTTCATTTGATCACAGAATGTAGATATGTAATCTAAGAAAGAAAAAACAAGTTGTATAGTTATCCAACGTTTTTTTGTAAGACTCATTACGTCCCAAAATTTATGTCAAATTAACCTTGATGTAGCCGTGATAATATTTTTGTCGACTCAAAGTAGGTCCTAGAATATTAGTCAAACTTGTAACTTATTTATGAGGGAGAGCAACAATATTATTTATTAGATAAGATGTAAGAAGTAATACCTATCAAGAAGAGAAACAAATGTCGGTAGTATATTCTAAGTTTTTTGTATATAAGACCCATAATACGTAACAAAATTTTATGTTCGAACTACATATGTAATAGAACAGTGATTTGCCACTGAAAAGTACCTACTAATATAATGTGGTACAAAATATTTTGATAATGAAAATATAAATTGTGAAATATGCATCACTTTGTGACCTTGTATACATTTTTACTGGGGACAACTCAAGTCTTTAAATTTAACTTATGTATACGACGTGGACTCCTTGATGAAGATCTCACAACTTTTCAGTATTTATTACTCATATTTTGCTACTACTCAAAGTAGGTTCCTGAAATTAGTAATAAACTTTTAACATTTATTTACCTTGAGTGAGGTTGCTCAAAAAAAATTTTATTATAAATTTTGACAACAGAATGTAGAAAGTTAACTATACAGCAGAGAAGACATAACATTATTTATTTCTACGTTTTTTTGTAAGACCCATAGTACGTATACTATCCGAAAATTTTGTCAATTACATGATGTTAATAGAACAGTGACCTATATGAAAAGTACCACCCTAAAATATGGGGTCAAATAATGTTTAATGAAATTTGCACTGGGCAATATAGCATCAACGTTGTGCCTCTTGTACTTTTTACCTAGGGGCAACAGTCTTTAAATTTAGTACATTAGATTTAAGGACAGATGACCTAGTTTTGAAGAGATCCCACTTATAGTAATTATTAACCTTTTTTGCAACGACTCAAAGTAGGGTATCATGAAATATATAAAATACCTTCTTTAATACTTTTACTGAGGTTGCAAATCAATTTTATAATTTGACCACAGAATGTAAGATATAACCTACGGAAGAGAAACAACATGTCTTTATATTCTATGTTTTTTTTTGTAAGACCAAAAGTACGTCCTAAAAATTTATTGTAAACTTACAATGATGTAAGAACAGTGACCCGTACTGAAAAGTACCTACACTAAATAATAGGGTATCAAATTTTGAATGAAAATATGAAAATTGGAATTACAGACAACATGTTCGTATCTTGTAACTATTTTTACTATGGGGCAACAGTTTTTATAACTTAATATAGAATGTACAACAGTGAACTATTTGAGAAGATATCTCACAACATAATCAGAATTAATTACTATATTTTGTTAACTATTAAAGTAGGTATCTGAAAATTAAGTAAACTCACTTTTAAACTTTAATTATACTTGAGGGACAACAATTCTTTAATTTGATCCAGAACGTTCAACAGTAAATCTACATACGAAGAGAACATACATGTCGTATGATTCTAACGTTTTTTTTTGTAGAGACTCAAATAGTACTCACAAAAATTTATGTCAATAAACTACTTGTAAGACAGTACTACTCTGAGATGTACAACATTATGGAGTAGGTATATATATATCAAAATTTGAACGCAATATGAAATGGATAAAAGCAATAAACGTGCTTAAGCTTTAGTAATTATATATACGCTGGGGGCAACAGTCTTTAAATTTAAATATTAATAATGTACGATACAGTGACCTAATTGAGAGATGCCTCATATATATCAGTATAATATTTAACCTTATATATATATGATTTGTGTTTTTGTAATATGATAGATTGGGGTTTGATAAGCGTTAACGAAATACTCCGTGATATTACACTTATGTTTTATCGCACTGAAGGGGATACTAGTGCTTTAATTTTGAGCAACAAATGAGTAATTACTGTGAGGCTACGCGCAGGAAGAGAATACACAAGTTTGTTATAGTGTTTATGTAAACGGAGTGGGTTTTTGATAAGTAACACCGTAGTGTAATACGTCAAAATTTAAGTGAGTATCAAATAAGGTTCTTGAGTTGTATATGGACATGTCTTACTGTGAAAGTACACATAACCTAATATGGGTTCAAAATATTTAATGAAAAATCTGAAAATTGGAATTAGCATCAACGTTGTGACCTTCTGTAACTTTTTACCTGGGGGCAACAGCTATTTAAATTTAACATAGGATGTACGACAGTAACTTGTTGGAGAATCTCTACTGATGCAGGTAACTTCTAATGACTCCCTTTTTTCGGAAACTATCAAAGTAGTGAAGTTCTCGATAATTATTTTAAGAACCTTTTATAATTGTGACTGAGGGGCAAACATTTTTAATTTGCAACCAGCAGAATGTACTGGAAGAGCTAGATGTCGGAAAATCTCATGTCGAAAGGATTTAAACTTCAATGATTGTTAGACAGTAGACGTACATTTGAAGTTAACTAACTTAGATGTGAAAACTCGAACATGGGGTCAAATAATTTGCATGAAAATAGTGAACCTTGGAGTATTAGGCAATCAACTGTTGGTAGAGTCTTGGTCAAACTTGTTTACTCTAGGGTCAAAGTGTTTTTTAAATTTTATTATAAGAATTAAAGAACGACAGTTGACTTTCATAATTGTAGGAGCATCCACAGCAGTATCAAATGTGTATATAATACTTTTTTGTACGTTCGAAAGTATGGACTTCATGAATTAATTAGATAAACACCTCGTTTAACTATGTTCTTGAGGGGCAAAAATCTTTCATTTGATGGCAACTAGAATGTTAAAGATGTAACCTACAAATAGACAAGCACAAATGTCGTATGAACTCAAAAAAGGTTTTTTTTATGTAAAGGCACAATAATACCTCAGCAAATTATGTCTAAGCAGTTATCATTGATGTAAGACAGTGAGAGTATTTTTTGTACGACTCAAAAGTATTATCTGAAAATGTAAGATAAGGACCTTTGATAACTTTTTTACTTGTAGGTGTGAACAACAATTTTAAATGGATCAGAGAAGTAACGAAAGTACCTACAGAAGAGAAACAACATGTCGGTATATTCTAAGTTTTTAGACCCATAGTACGTACTAAAATTAATGTCAAACTACTATGATGTTAAAGACCAGTGACCTACTGAAAAGTACCCACCTAAATATGGGTCAAAATATTTGAATGAAATATGAAAATTGGAATAATAGCAATCTAAGTTGTGACTCTTGTACTTTTTACCTCACTGGGAGGCAACAGTCTTTAAATTAGACATTATAATGTTACGAGCAGTACCATTATTGAAGAGTAGTCCGAGA
Organism: Trachelipus rathkii; assembly: GCA_015478945.1. NCBI lineage: Eukaryota > Metazoa > Arthropoda > Malacostraca > Isopoda > Trachelipodidae > Trachelipus > Trachelipus rathkii. Next base: position 47,848 of record JABUQX010096835.1, read on the forward strand.
CATTTCAGTATTTACTACCGGTAATTTTTGTACTTATCAAAAGTAGGAGGTTATCCTGATAAAAATATTTAGTAAAACTTTTAACGTTTAGCTTGAGGATGCAAATAATGTTTTAAATTTTGACACAGATGTAAGAAATTAACCTCCAGAAGAGAAACAACATGTCTTCTATAGTTACTAGTTTTGTAAGACAAAAAGTATCGCTTCCTAAATATGAAGGTAGGGCAATGCTCTAAATGTAAGTTAGAGAGCAGTGACTCTACCTGGAAAAAGGTACAAGAATTGATAAACCAATTAAGACACACATGGGTCAAAAATACTTGAATGATAATTGAAATAATGTGGAAATAGCTAGCTCAACGTTGTGATCTTGTACTTTTTACCTGAGGGCACGTTTTTAAAATTTATTAGTACGGATATGTGTCGACGTGACCTATTGAGAGATCTAACATGATCAGAATATGAAGTAAATAAAGCGATTTTTATGATACTACTCTGTAGCAAGGTAGGAATAAGATACCTTGGAGAATTAAAGTAAAAAACCTTATTAAACTGTCTGTTACTTTGGAGGGCCAAAAATCTTTCATTGATCCTTTGTGAATGGTAATGCACTATGTAAACTACAGTAGAGAAAAACAAAAGATCGTTGTATAATTAACTTTTTTTTGTAAACCCATAATCACTCCCAAAATTTATGTCCAGATTAAATTTGGATGGTAAGACACTGACCTCCTGAAAACGTAGCATAGTCCGGAACTTTGGATATAAGCAGATTACAGTAGTGACTGGTCAAACTATTTGAAAGAATTGGAACAATGTGAAAAATTGGAATATCAGCATCAACGTTGTGACTCTTGTAACTTTTTACCTGGGGGCTACGTTTTTAAATTAATATGAAATGTATCGGACAGTGGAACCTAGGAAATTGAAGTAGATCCAACTACCGGAGACGCTGGGAGAACTGAAGGATAAAACGTTACCTTTTTGTAGGACTCATAAGTAGGGGATCATGATATAGATTGTGTAATCCCATTGTTTAAATAACGTTTTTGTAAACATTGCAGGGGCAGAAGAAGCAAAACCAATCTATCATTTGATTACATATAGATAGTTAGAGGCAGCAAGTAACCTAGGCCGGACGAGCAAAGAAAACGAAGAACGTGGTGAATATTCACTAAACGTTTTTTTTGCAGGAAAGTAACCCATGTAAGATGGTCCATAAGAAGGTCATTTTTATGACAGAGCTCATTGATAGGTATAAGTTGGCGGCTCGCACGAAAGTGATCTTTGCTGACCACAGTACCAACTAAATATTGATGAGAGCTTCGGAATATTTCTGTATGAAAAATGAAAAATGGCATAAGCATCCAACGTTGTGACTCTCTGGTCACTTTTTCCTGTGGGAGGGGCGAAACAAGATGTCGTCAAATTTAACAATTAAGAATGTGATGAGGAAGTGACCTGAGTTTCGATCAGGAGATGACAAGCGATAGGTGCAGTCTAGTTCTATGTTACACCAGCTCTATTTTTTGTACGACTTCAGAAGTAGGGTGGATTCTTTACTGAAACTAATTGAAGTATACAAAGTTCATACCACTTTATACTTTTTATAACACATGTAGATTATGACAAAGGTTGGTTTAGGATATATTTGGGACGATTAAGAATGTGTATCAGTAACCTGACAGAAGGAGAAACTTAAATTGTCTTTATATTTCATCGTCTGTTTTTTTTTCGTAAGACCTCATTAGAAGCTCGGAAACACTGTAATGTCAAAGGCGCTACAATGAATGTAAGACAGTTGCCACTATTACTGATAAGTTCACTCCTAAATTATTGTTCAAATATCATTTTGAATGAAATTGAATAATTGGATATATAGATCAACGTTGTGGACTCTTGTAACTTTTATCTTGGGGGGCAGACAGTCTTTAATTTTAAACTCTATAAGAATGTACTCTGTTCTAGTAGCCTAGTGTTAATACATGTTCTCAGTATATATCAGTATTTCTCTACAGGTTTTTTGCACGCCAACGAGTCCTGAAATTAAGTAAACACTTGTAACTTTTTACCGAGGGGCAACAATTTTATTAAACTTGATCAGAAGAAATGTAAAGATAGTACTACAAGAGAGGAACCACAAAATGTCGGTATATTCTAAGTTTTTTTTGTAAGACCCCATAATACGTCCTAAAATTTATGTAAATACATGATGTAAGACAGTGACTACTGAAAAGTACCACCCTAAATATGGGTTCAAAATATTTGAATGAAAATATGAAAATGGCCCAGTTTTTTGGGAGGAATGTGGATATATAATATATATTAACTAATTATATGCTATATATATATATATATATATATATATATATCTATCTATACTACATATTATTATATATATATACCTATATATAAGTATATACTATATATATATATACTATATATATATATATAATATATTAACGCATATATATATATAGTATAGTATATATATATATATATATATATATATACTATAATATATATATATATATACTATATAATATTATATATATATATTATAATATAATATTATATATATATATATACTCTATATATTAATAATTATATATAGTATATCTATATATATATATAATAGTAGATACATTATTATAATAATATATATATATTATATAATTATATATATCATAATATAGTATATATATATATATATATATTATATATACATATATACTATATATATACTATATATATATATACATATAGTATATAGTAATTCATATAATATATATATTATATAGTCATACGTATATAGTAAATGCAGAAAATGAAATATAACCCTTTTTTAAATTTTTTTTTTCAATGTATTAAGTATTACATATATCTTTAAAAAAAACATTCAAAGGATAGTTATTTCCCATTTTTTTGCATTATATATATATATATAATATATATATATAAAATATTTTAACAATAAATATATATATATATTATATAGTATATTAATATTATATTAATATATTATTTATATATATATATATATATAGTATACATAGTGTTTAACAATAGAATCCTTTACTGATAATCTTTTAAATGCCCAGTTTTTGGGCAGGCATTTATGAAATGGGCAAATGCCTTTACAAATGCCCATTTTGTAAATGCCTGCCCACTGGGCATACTTGCCCCGCAATAATATAACTATATATATATATATAATATATATATATACTACATAATATATATAATTATATACTAGTATATATTATATATATATATATTATATATATAAAATTTATTTATGAAATATTTTTCATAATATAATAATATACCTATGTAATATCTTATAATATAATTTTTTATTTTTAACAAGAGTAATTTGTAGAAATGAGATTCATTATTAAACTCACGCAAATTCTTTTAAAACCCTAACTGGGTATTCAGGCCAATTGGAGCTTGGAGCTTGTCTGGAAATCAGTAGCTTATTTTTTCTCCCTTCAGAGATAACGTTTGGGTAAAAACAAGTCTTTTTATCATAGTTGATCCAGTTTGTTGAAACAATAGCTGGAGCATCATTTTCCTCCGTAAAGAGCACAATGGCAAATTCCATTTTTTATTTAAATATCTATAAATTTTACAATTCTCTGTAGAATAAATGGGAAAAGAGTAATAGTGGAAAGGCAACTTGCTTATTTATCATCAAAAGAACTGTTGCAAAAGCTGCAATTCTCAAAAAAATTACCTACAAATAAAACATCTTTTGAGAGTTATGAGAAAACACCATATTTTCAACCACAACACTCCCACATTTCAAGGAGCAATAATTAAGAATTAGGATATGCTGTTAAAATATTTTAGCAGGAAAACTGAATACAAGAATATTGTTTGGTTGCATGTAAACTTGGAAGAAGAGTGCCTCTAAAGTAAGATTTGGAAATACTAGGAAATTACAATTAAAAGTTAATTTTGAAAGAAGATATGAATTTCAAAATATCCTTTCAATTAACCTATTAACTTAATTTGAAAATAATCTAACAAGAGTGTAACAGAGGAAAGGCGACTTGCTTATCATCAAAAGGAAGCAAAACCATTTTCCCTACAATATCAGTAAATGGCCTTTCTTGAAGAGCGGATAAATTAGAAACTTTATATATACCTAAAATAGAACTGTCTATTAAAGGCCTGTCGTAAAAATTGCATTTTTCCAAAAATTCCCTACAAAGGATTACCATCTCTTTAGAGTTATGAGAAAACACTATATTTTCAACCACAACAACACTCCCACATTTCAAGGAGCAACAAGAATTTGGATATGTTGTTAAAATATCATAAGAGGAAAACTGAATACATGAATATTGTTTGGTTGCATCTGAACTTGGAAGAAGAGGGCCTCTAAAGTGAGATTTGCAAAAACTAGGAAAATTACAATCAGAAGTTAATTTTGAAGTAAAATATGAATCTGATAACATCTTTTCATTTAACCTATTAATAACCTGCTGCAATGGCTTATCTCCTTTTCGGACCATTCTCTTAAAAGACTGTAGAAAGTTCTCAAAGGGAAATGCACTTGATAAATCAAGAGGACCAAAATCTTTGATACTATCTGCAAGGTGTATCAGGCCATGCATATTGTGGGTTAAATATTGTTGCCCATACAAATTCATAGTTGTGGTAACAAAATGCTTTAACAGATTTTTTGCATATTTGCAGTACTCATCAATTGTACAAAATGTTGGACTAAGAAGAATGAAAACTGAAATAGATAAACTTAAAAAGTGATCATACAATGACTGGTACTGCTTTTTAAATACTTTTTTTAGAACAACAGGCCCAGTATACAGCAAGAATTGTCTAAACTCTGTTGCCTTCCATCGTTTAATTTCATCCAAAGCACGAGGCTTCCTATTGAATTCCATAGGCATACTATTTTTTAATAAAATTAGCTCAGTAGATATCATGTTGATGATTCGAGTTGGCAACTTTTTAGGAACTGCCCCAAAAATCCATAAATAGAGGAGACTACGAACAACCCCAAGACAAACTAAGTGCATATAGTCAAGAGGAAAACATCTCATAAAATCAAGTCATGGAATTGTGGTAAGCAATGTTTCACCAGTATGAAAATCTTCATCATCTCGTCTCAAGAAGGATTCATTAGTCCTTCCGACAGCATCACATTCTGGAAAAGTCATGCGATTGTTTATCCATACTCCTGGTTGTATACACTTTGTACATGAACTATAACCTGCATGACCTTTAATATTTAACAAAAATGATTTTGCCGGACCATCACAAATAAATCCTTTAACTGATATAGACAAAGACTTGCCATCTATGTTAAGTCCCTGCCTCATTAAAATTTTTATTTCATTAACAAATTCCCTTAAATAAGATGCCCAACTTTTTGGTTTACCCTTACCACAGTAAACACCAATTGGAAACACAACCGATTTTATAGAGGGAACATTAGCTACCATACCTAAAATAGGCCAAAGGTCAGTGGAGCTGCTTTTGAAAAGAGGCAAACCATCAATATTAAGAACTAACTGAATATTTGATATATTTTCTTTTACATTCTTCCAAATCCTTCTTAACACTCTTTCTAACCCTATATGTGAATAATGACCTGGCTCAACAGACACCATAGGAATACAAGGTGGAGTACCATACAAAGACCTAGCATCTGAAGGCAAATTCTGAAAACATTTATGCAACTTCAGAATAGTCAACAAGCTAGTCATAGCAACAAGACTAATATTGAATGCAACAGCCCAATCTTTTAATTTTCTCTTCAAGGGGTCACATTCAAATGATTTTGAATAAAACTCATCACCATCACTTTCAGATATATCAGAAAGATGTGTTTGTTCTAAAATGTCATCAAAACACAATTGTTCCATTGGAAACAAGGAAGGTATTTGGGAAGATGGGTGGTCAACTTCTTTAGATGGTGATGTAGGTTTTTCATAATGTTCAACACTTTGTGATACGACTTCAGCTATTTCATGAGTTTCTGTGCTCCCTAGATTATATTGACTGTTTTTGTCATTTGTAAATTTTGTAGTGGTGACTTGCATAGATCTTCGTCGTTTAGATTTTCCCTGTCGAGACAGTTGCATGTACGATTTTCGGAACATATTTATATTTGAACTAAAGACAAGTTATACAGAGTTTACTCTATTTAATTAAGCCTGCAAGCTTGTTCGACATTTTTAAATTCCCTAAAATAGTAATAGTATATATATATATATATATCATATATATATATTATATATATATATATATATATATATATTAATACTATATATATCTATATTAATATATATATACCGTATATATATATATATTATAAATAATATATATATATAATATAATATATATATTTATATATTATATATATATATATATTATATATATAAATATATTAATTAATATCTATATAATATATTATATATATATATATTATACTATATATATATCACTATATATATATATATATATATATATATATATCGTATTATATATATATATATAATATATATATATATATATATTATATAATATTATATATAATATATATATATATCTATTATATAATATTATAATATATATATATAAATATATATATATATATATATATATTAATATACCGTATATTATATATTATATAGGTATATATATTATATATAACTATATATAATATATATATATATACTATATATACTATAATATATTATATATATATATTATATATATATATATAATATAATATTATATATATATATAATATAATATATATATATTATATATATTATTACATGTCCCAGCCCACTGGCGTTTTTTCACCCCTGGGCCCCTATATATATTTTTAATAATATATATATATAGTATATAATATATTTCTATATATATATAATATTGTATATAATAATATATATATATATATATATACTATATATAATATATATATATATATAAATGGCCAAACTAACAGAGGTACCCGCATGATATCTCTAAAACTAAGATAGGTACAAGAAAACAATACATATATGGAATCAGCGTGAATGAAATTTGTTATGGAAAATTATTTTTTTAGTTCTTTTTAAATCTCCAAAAACTTACGATAGGTAACTAATAACTAATGAACATAATATCTATGGAATCATCATTGAAAATTTGTAATGAACCAACCAAAACGGATTTTTTTTTTTAAAAAATGCTAATTAAACATCATTTGAATCAGCATACTAATTTTTTTTTTTTCTAGGGGCTCGAGCCGACGGTGGGACAGAGGGGGGACGAAGTCCGCCCCGTCGTCCACCGGGAGGCCCGACTCTTTGAGTTTTATTATAGGAAATTCTTATCCTTAGAAAACTAAAAAATAAAAATTCCTATTTTTTTTTTCATATAAATTACTCAATACGCCGAATTCCATATATGTTATTAGTTTTTTTGTATCTATCTTAGTTTTAGAGATATTAAGAAAAAATCATTTTCCCATACAAATTTCATACGCTGATTCGATATATTGTTATTAGTTTTCTTGTGCCTATCTTAGTTTTTAGAGATATCATGCGATTGCTTTACTTGTTTCAGCATATATATATATATATAATTTATATGATATTATAGTATATATATTATAGTATATTATATATTTATATATATACTAGTATATATATATATATATTATATATAATTATATAATATATTATATAATATAATATAGTAAAGGCCGTACAAACTTTAATTAAATTTTGAATATTTTTTATGTGTTCCGATTCTATTAGTGACTTCGTGTGGTTTTGCTTTATCTTACTCGTAATTTGATATAATTAGTAATATATATCATATAGGATATATGATATATATATATATTAGTATATATTATATATTATATATTATAAAGTATATATAATATATTAAAATTAATAAAATAAATACCTATATGTATAACTATGTATATAGCTATATGATGTAGATAGTGGGAAAACAATGTTTTGAACCATTTTTTGATGTTGATTTTTTCTAGCAGTCCAACGGAAAGTCAGCGAAAGGGAGGTTGTTCCGAAATTTCGAATAGATCTTTTTGCATAAATGATAATATTGTTACTTCAAATAAATAATGTTATATGCCACCTCGGATCATTTCGTCATTGTTCCCTTGAGTAGGCATGTGTTGGCTTCTTTCTGTCCTTAATATTTTTGTTTCTAATCATTTTAGTGCATTTCTAGTTTTCTTAGACAAAATCATGAAAATCAAAAGCTGGCCTCTTCTAATAAATAATTACACAGATTCTAAGAAATACAAAATTAGAAAAAAAAAAAACAAAATTTTGATAGTCTTCAAACTTCTCAAATTGATTTCAAAATAAAAACTTATGTGAAAAAAAAAAATTTTTTAGATAATTTTTTTAGGTTTGAAAATTTTATTACCTCTTCAATAATCACTGGCTGGCAATTAGCTCCCCCCTAAGATAAATGCTCATGTGCCATGTATTCATTTAGCATCTAAATAAATAAAGTTTTCAAAAAATGTAAAAAAAAAAAAAAATTAAGGCTCATGTGGGTTATCTTTCTGCCTCCAGTTAAGCTCAAGTCAACTTTTTTTTTTAAATCTACGCAATCGAATAAGGTGTACAAAGCGTCTGGGTGTAATGCGTTTTTTTTTAGCAATGCAAAGTGAAATAAATTCTAACATATAAAAATAATTTATATTCAGGGGCAGTTATTTTATATATTCAAGTAAAGTTGATGTTGAGTTTAGTTAGTTTACATAGTTAAACTTTTTAAAAACTATTTTTAAAGCGTGTGAAGCTGCTTATTACCACAGTTTTAAGTTGGAGATCTTACCCATTTTTACTCAGTTTATGCAAATGTGTTTTGAATTCCAATGCATCGATATGTAGCTATATGAGATGGAGCGCGATAACGCCACATGATCCAAAATTTGATTTAACTTAAAAAATTTTTTTT
>JABUQX010096836.1:5000-18110 GCA_015478945.1 Trachelipus rathkii
ATATTAGCAAATCAAATAAATGATTTAAACGATTATGACATAAAAATTAAATGGCTGAAGACTGTTTCGAAGAAATGGATTATTGTGCGCTGATTAGCAATTAGAAATTGTCAGAGCAGTATGACTGTTTTTTATCTTTTGTTTTAGTTTTTTTTTTGGAATGATTCGTTTAGTGGTGGATATCTTTTCAATATGCTTTGGGTTTACATGTTTTTGCTTTGTATCTTTTTGATTGTGCTAAAAATAACTTTTATTAATATTTTTTCTAGGGGTTTTTTTTTTTTTTTTTTTTTTTTTTTTTTTTTTTTTTTTTTTTTTTTTTTTTTTTTTAAATTGATTATCTGCCCCTAAGCCTTATGAATAAGATTTGTTTTTCACTTGTCGAATTTGAGTTAGCTATAGTTTAACAAATTGACCGTGGCCATAGGTAGTTTACTATCCGGGGGTTGACTTAATAAGATATGGATAACTTATTTCAGTAATTAATAGGTAGTGGACCTTTAACCTTGAGATGAAAATTTAATAGAATTGAAGCAGGATTTCAAATTTAAACTAATGAAAGTAAGTTTTGCTGTGGTTGTTTCTTTCTTAGCTTAGAGTTTATTTCTTAGTGGTAACAAAGCTTATTTCCATTGCGCTCTTAGATTTTCGTGTGTGGATGTTGTTGTTGTTGTGGAGATGGATGGTTCAACGAGTGTTAAGGGCAAACAAAAAGAGGTGAAGGAGAGAATACATGGGAATGGAAGGTGATATGTCCCACGTTTCAAGGCGATGGAATTGAAGCATATGAGTATGAGGTGTAAAAACAGGAATAGAGTGATAGTATTAGCTGGATGGAAAAGATTATGAATGTCCAGGTGGTAAAGTGCTGATAAGTCTTAAAGAAAAAGTTTTTGAAGGTATTTGTGATATAAATCTGGATGATTTAGGAAAGAATGAAGGTATGAAAAAGTGTTAAAGGAGTTGGATAAGATAAATGGTAAGGAGAAACAGCGGGATAGGTATGACAGAATACTGGAATTATTTTATATTAAAAAAGGAGAAAAAGAAAGCATGAGAGAATATGCAAGCAGATATAAAGTGATTGAAAGTAAGTGTAAGATGATTGGTAGAGTTGATTTGAGAGAAGATATGAGATATAAGCACTTACTGGAAGGAGCGAATCTGGAAACAAGCTTAAAGGGACAAGCCCCTGGGAGGTGGTGAACTGTAAAAAAAAGAGGCAGATAGTATTATCGCATTGTGGTAAGGGTGCTTGGTGTTTGAAAATTTTAAAGATGATCTAACAAATGTGTGTGAAGGTTTAGGAGCGATGACTGTAGAAAGAAGTGGATGGTGTATCTCATGAAATGGAAAAAAGTGAAGAATTAAGAATTAAGAGGAAGAATAAATTTGGTGAGATAAGGAGGTGTATTTTGTGTAATTCGATATATCATTTTGCTGCTCACTGTCGCAAGAGAGGACAATGTAAAAGGAAAGAGGAAGTAGTTAGTGATATGGGTGATTTTAATGTGGGGGAACAGGTAGGAAGTATGAGTGGGTATGGTAGAGGAAAAATAAATATGGATTATCAAACAGGAAATAAGGCTTTCTATAGTGAAAGTGTAATTGAGAGAGAAAAAACAGTTAAAAATGAAGAAATATGTGTGATTGTGGATACCAGGTGTCCGAAAAATAAGATAGGTGAGAAGTGACTAGGCTTAGTGGGAGGTAGCATGAATGAACTAGACAGAAATGACCTAAAAGAATCTATGATATAGATAAATGGGAAATATGTGTTTGATGATTCTACTTATCAAGCCTTTAAAAGATTGAAAATATCGTGATATGTGGGAGAGAAAAGATTTTCTTGCTGATTTAGGAAAAGATAGGTTGATATGGGGTGATCGTTTAAAAGGATGGATGATTGTATGTATCTGAGAAAAGATGAATTAAATATAGGAGTTTTAATAATTTGAAAGTTATATGTATGGTGAATGAAAATGGACACTTGAAGATTGGTTTAAGAAAAGGGTTGAGTAGAGGTGTTTGGTGGTTAGGTGGTACAAAAGAAGATTTTCTAAATGAGTGCAATAGAGAAAAGGTAATACATAGGTTACATTTACAATTTGGTCATCCAGGGAAAGAAATATTATGGGAATTGGTTAAGGATGCTTATAGGGATGAGATTGATAGTGAAGAATGGAAGAAAATAAGTTGTATATAAAATATTAGTGAAAATGTGATACTTGCATTAGGTATAAGAAGACCCCTAGTAGACCCCTAGTGGATTTCCATTTAGCAAAGGTTTTAAATGAAACTATAGCAATGGATTTAGGTGAGATAGAATGACATAAATCTGGAGTTATAATTGATTTAGGGACTAGATATTATCAAGCTTGTTGGGCTAAAAATAAAGAACCTAAAGAAAAAGTGGGAAAGTATTAGAAACATGGATTAACATATTTGGTGCACCCGAAAGAATCTTGTGACAATAATTAGAATTTCAAAAAGAAAATGTGAAAGGTTTGTGTGAAAGATTTAATTTGATTCAATGGGCAACTGGGGCTGATAGTGCTTGGAATAATGGTCAATGTGAAAAGATGGTGGGATTGTTGAAAGATTCTATGAAAAAAAAGAAGGTATTGATAAGAATGTGAGTTTGATTTGGTTTGTAGCTGCGAAGAATTTGTTGTTAGATAGAAATGGGTAATCAATTAGTAAGAATGTTAAGTTACCTAATAATACAACTGAAGAAGATAGTAGTATGGGCGTAATAGGTATAGAGGGGGAAATTTTAAGAAAATTTTTAGATGGAGTAAGAAAAAGAAGATTAATACATATACAACAAGAATCAGAAAGCAGGATAAACAAGGATATGAAGGGGTAGATAAGGGAGCATAGTGTTGAATTAGCTGAAAAGGGTGAGGAATCGTATTATAGAAGAGATAAAGATAAACAGTGGAAGGGTTCTGCAAAGGTAATAGGAAGGAGTGGAAAAACTTATAGTTAAGCATCGAGAAACTTTATGGGATATAGCAAGGGTACATATTACTAGATTAGAAGGGGTACCTCAGAATAAGGAGGATATTGGTGATAAAAAGAAAGATGGTGAAGTAGGAGAGGATGTAGAGATAGAAAATTTATAATAGTTCGAGTCCCAGTAATAAATGAAGAAGAAGAAGAAGAAGAAGAAGAAGAAGAAGAAGAAGAAGAAGAAGAAGAAGAAGAAGAAGAAGAAGAAGAAGAAGAAGAAGAAGAAGAAGAAGAAGAAGAAGAAGAAGAAGAAGAAGAAGAAGAAGAAGAAGAAGAAGAAGAAGAAGAAGAAGAAGAAGAAGAAGAAGAAGAAGAAGAAGAAGAAGAAGAAGAAGAAGAGAGTGATAGGGACTATAACAAAAATAAAGATTGGAAGAAGATATATATGGAAGACTAAAAGAAAATGGAGAATGTATGAATGTGAAAGTGTTAAGTAGAGCAGGGAAAGCTATAGTAAGAAATTGAGTGTTAGTATTAATATACAAAATGTGGCGAGTGGTGAATGTAGTTGAATTCATTTTTGAGATTATAAGGAAATTAAAAGTATAGAGGATCAAGAGGAAGTGTGGTTGGGCAATTGGGATGATGAAAGAGTTTTGACTGCTAAGTTAAAGGATTGATAACTGGGAAGCGAATAATATTTTTAAAATGGTTAGTGATAGAGGTCAAAAAAAGATATCTCTTAGATGGGTGATTATGGGAAAATTAAAGGGAAAAGAATGTATATGTAAGGCTAGATTGATTGCAAGAATGTTTGAAGAGGAAGGAGAGGATCTAATTGCAGAAGCTCCAACTTGTTCAGGGGAGGTTTTAAGAACTTGTTTAAGTTTTATTAAAATGGGGGGTGGGAGTCTAATTCTATTGACATTAAATCTTCTTTTTCACAAGGTGATGTTATCAAAAGAAGGGTTTATGTGATTCCTCCAAAAGAAGCGAAAGAGCAGTGTATTTGGGAATTAAAGAAAACTGTGTATGGTTTGAAAGATGCTGCCAGAGCTTTGTATTACAAGGTGGTTGGTATAATTGAATTATTTGGGCGGTATAAAAAGTAAATTAGGACTGGTTTTAGTTTTATGGAAGAAAAAAGGGAGATTAATAGGGATTATGTGTACACATGTGGATGATTTTTGTTTGGTTCTGAGATATTCATGGATGAGGTTATAAAAGATATAAAGGAAAAATTAGAAATAGTTGCAGAAGACGTTGTGTTTTAATTATATAGGGGTTAATATATATGAATATAAAAGGGGTGTATGGCTGTAACAAGAGGAATATATGGAAAGTATATGTGTTCCAGATAAGAGATTTCTTTGGTGATTGAGAAATGGAGAGTAAGGAGGAATTGACATTATATAGGTCTTGAGTGGGGCAAATAAATTGGGTGAGTGGTCAGATGAGACCTGATTTTTCTTATTCTGTGAGCAAAAGGAGTAGAATTTTTAAGGGAGATAAACTGGAAGAAATGTGGAAATTAATTAATTTTAATAAAAAGAGGAACGGTTATGGATATGAGTATTTGGCTGAGTGCACTTAAAGGTAAGATTGAAGTGGAAGTGTATACGGATGCATCTTATGGTATGGAAGGAAGTGTCAGTCCTCACGTAGGTTATATTGTGACTCTTAATAATGAAAAAGGGAATAAATGTCCTATTGCTTAAAATTCTAGGTATTTGAAAAGGGTTGCGAGATCTACAAATGAGGATGAAGCTGTAGCGTTTATAGAAGGTTCACAAGCGGGTATATATTTGAAAGAATGTTGGAGAGAAGATGTTGGTGGAGAGAGATTACAAATCAAGGTGTATACGGGTAGTAGGACTCTGAAGAATGCGATATATTCAGTAACATAAGTATTGAGAAAGAGTTTAATTAATGATAGATGATGCGTAGATCAAGTGGATGTTGGAAGAAAAAGGATTACAAAAGTTAAATGGATTAACAAGAAACATCAATTAGCGGATGTGCTTAAAAATGAGAGAGTGGATGTGAGAGGCATAAAAGAATATATGAAAGGAGAAAAGGAAAGGGAGAGAAAGGTGAACGATTGATTGTTTTTTGCTTTTTTATGTTTCAGGTTTTGTTAGGTTGGGTCATATAGCGCTGGAGATCTTTTCAATATGTTTTGGGTTTGCACGTTTTTGCATTGTATTTTTCTGATTGTGTTAAATATATCTTTTATTTAAATATTTTTTCATGTTTGTTGTTAAGTTGATTATCTGCCACTAAGGCTTATGAATAAGATTTGCTCTTCACTTAAGTCGAATTTGAGGTAGCTCTAATTTAATAAATTGACCGTGGCCATAGGTAGTTTACTAGTGAAGCTTATTTGTTTTCATTAATAAATAAAGGAATTTTAACATTTAGATGAAAAGTTAAAAGAATGGAAGCAGGATTTCAAATTTAAGCTAATGAAAGTAAGTTTTGCTGTTGTTGTTTGTTAGCCTAGCTTAGACTTTATTTCTCAGTTGAATTTGGAAATGAAGGTATAAAAATGATAAAAATTTCAATAAAAACGTAATGTTATTTACAAGGGTATGGAAGTAATTATCAAGTCTTATAGTAATCATGTTAGATCGTTAGTTCAATGTTTGAGGGAGTCCCATGTTAGGCAACAATAATGACTCTTGGTTTTGCAAAAAAAAAGGCTATGAGATGAGCTTAGTGAAGTTGAACATGTTTTCAATGAATTGGAGGTTTCTTGCAGGGGATATAATTAAGATCAATAATATTTTTTCGTCTCACCTCTACTGAAAAGGGCCAGTTCTTCATAAAAGACAATGATTAAAGAACTGGTGAGCACAATAGAAAAACAATAAACCATTTTGTTCAGATTAGAGAAAATACTTTATCAGAAACCAAGTAGGCCATGTTTGAATTGGTTTGCATAGGGATATGACAGCTATAGTTCAATTTTAACATTTAAAAATAAGTGGTGTGGGTACGCGTAAAAATAACTTGATTAATATATGGCTAATATGCATTGTTGTTCTTTTTATTTTATCTAAATGGGACCACCATGTTTTGAGCAGTGTCTGTTACGCAAATTAAAAAAATAAAAATTAAAAGTTGTATTCTTGAATTTATTGAGATGACTGCAAGGTTATTGTATTTAACATTAATTTAAATAGTATTCTTTTAATTTCCATTGCATGTACTAAAGGGTAGAATAGTTGTGGCTGTTAAAACAATTTATTTATAAAAAATAAATAACATCTTTATTGATAGCTAAAAGAAATGCCCCAATACATTGAATTGTTAATTATTAATAGGTACTTTTCAGAAAGGGAATAAATTCCGGTACACTTGAAAAAAATCTTAAATTCCGTCAGGAATTCCGGAACACATTTAATCATTAATCACAATTCCATATTAAAGTAATTTCCCATCCATTTTATTTCAGTTATCTTCAAAATTAGATGAACTAGCATATGAAGTCCAATCTTATTTACGAACGAAAAATCCAAATCATCCTGCTGTCTCGATTGAACTATTTTCTCCAGAGGAGCCAATGGAATGTTCAAAATGGTCTAATGAAGAATGTTGGGAACTTATTGAATGTATTACGTTTATTGTGGTATGTTAATATACCTTCAAGTTGAATTTTAAGAACATTACTTTTAATAGAGATTGTTTTGTTAATGATAAAAGAAGCCCTTTTATTTACCTTAAATTTGCTTTTTGATATTTTCATGTTTCTGTTATTTTGCTATTAACTTTATTATCTGTCAATTGGATAAATTTAAATTTTTCTCTTCTTTCTGATAGTTAACCTGCAACGCAACATTTTTTTTTATGTTTTTCGTTTCGGTTGTAGATATTAAAAAAAATGTAATTACAAATTCAAACACATCATTTAGGTTTATAAACATAATACTTTATTGTTAAGATCTTTTAAGTTTATGGAGAGTTTGGTATCAGGATCTAGCAGCTCTCACTGAAAAAAATGTAATGTCAAAGTCTATCAGAATTGCAATAGAATCAAATTAGAGGTCATTAATTTTTAACAAGGAATAACCCTCCTCAGGTGAAGTGTTTGGCTTACAAAGTTAGTTTTTCTTAATAGATCGGATTGTAACTTTTCTTAAATAAACACTAATGAATTCTCTTGCATGCAAATGAACCTGAAAACATGCAAGTCTTCGACTTGCTTTTCACATCCTTGTCAGTAAGTCATTATGAGAGTAAACCTATCAAAAGTTTCTTTCTAGATGTCTAACATATATTTATGATTTTCTGAATGTTTGGATGCTCTGCTTAATTTCATAATCTTCTTCTAAAAATTTATATTTTTATTCTTTAGGATCATATGCACTGTTTTCTGCATTTTATGCTAGTCACAATCTTTATATTTCCTTAACAGTTCATTCACTTAATAGTAATAATAATAATAATAATAATAATAATAATAATAATAATAATAATAATAATAATAATAATAATAATAATAATAATAATAATAATAATAATAATAATAATAATAATAATAATAATAATATGAATTTTCAAGAGGAGAAAAGGAAATTGCCAAATTAATGCAAATTGCTCCGTTGGGTGCAGGCACAATCATTAAAATTGTGAAGCTTAAGGCAGAATGAAAAAATATTTGTAAATGATGGTAAAGAATTACGCAGAACAGTTTTGGCTGGAAACAATTAAGTGCCACAACAAGCAATCCTCAAACAGACATTATTCACAAAAAAAAATCGGGCGAAGACATGGCACTCATTTTGAAAGGAAAGTGACACAACGGTAATGGAATGGTAATGATCAACTCCGTCGTACATATACCGTTGTAGTCCTTATAAAAAAAGAGAGAGCTTCGATCTTTTTTCTCAGAGATAGTGAAGGAAGTTAGAAAATAAGTGACAGTTTGTTAGTTTATTTCCTTAGACTAATCCATATCCAAAAAATGGGTGGAACTGATACAAATATTAAAACAGTATTTATGACATAGGAAGATAAGACACTTATTATAGTTTTAGTAAATATTCGAAAAAAGTTCTCACATCCTGGACAGCATTCTTAGCTTCTTTGTAGCTGCTTTAACAACCATTGTAAATAAAAAAGATAAAGGTTTGGAAGTATGTTTGAGATTAAGATAAAGATTATAAGATTATGTTTAAATCTTTCAGATACCCGAAAATTCTGTTTAGGCTAGCCAAAATTAAATAAGAAAGTCGAAGAAGAGAAACAAGTCAAGCTGCAAATGAGAAAGCAAATGTTAAGTTGGTGGAATAGTGACTGGTTAAATTAATGGCGCAAAAAAATGGAATTAGTATAGAAGCTAAGGATTTCACTAATGAAAAGTAGTAAAATAGTTGAAGATAAAACAAATCAAAGCCCCTAGAAACACCACAATAAGTAGATTAGGTAAAAGTTGTAAACCTTTGGATATGTTAAAAACCATCACACACATCCAAGTTCCAAAGGGCAAAAGTTCCTAGATCAGCAGGAAAGGAAAGTATGTTCCAAGTTAACCTCTTTTGTCGAAAGCTATTTTAACTTTTTTGAGAAAAGGAAATGAGACTCTAAATTATCAAAAAAATGACAGTTAAATATGTAAATCAAGAGATCTATTACTGAATTCAGGTAAAAGCTGTTGGAAAATTGTTTGGAACCGGTCGAACAACATCGCGATAACTGTTCTGAGTAATTTTGTTAGCTTCCAATCCAGAAACACACACTCTCATAGTGCCATATTGGTAGCATGATTCCCAGGAGTTAAAAGTTGCTAGAATCACATAAGTTATTTTATATATACAGCAGTATCAATTAAGGGCAGGACACATAATGAGAGAAGAAGAAGAATGAAGAGTGAAAATGCGTAGCTATGCATGGTGAATTTAGTAGAAAAATTGTGAATAGACTATTATTCCCAACAGGAGTATTAGCCACAGTTCTATCAGAGTGAATATAAAAGGAAAGATATGCTGACTGATGTTTCTAGAGATAATTTGGCAAGAGACCAGAAATATTCAGCAGTAGGAAAACAAAGAAGTTCAGCTCACTCCTTCTTAGTAAAAGCAAGCTTATCCTGTTGAACATCGATTCTGGAACGTTTTGTAGAGTGATATGAGAACGAGGGTTCTTCACTCCAGATACAAATTATATATAGCCTGAGTAAAACGAGAAAGAATTTAATCGGACAACAGATTTCGAAATGAGAAAGACTTAGTTAATTAAATATGAAATGAGCCTGTTATTTTTATCACCGGTAAGGAATCGTACTTTTGAGGCAGAAAAAAAGAGCTCTTCAATGAAAACACATAAATCATTTCATGGATTGTTTACGTATAGGCTACGAACTCCATTCAGTCAGATAAATCGAATAATGGCCAAAAAATGTTTAAGAAACGAATAAACAGCCTAACATAAAACATCAAAATTAAGAACTCTACCTATAATATGGAAAATGGTATATTTATAGAAAGAAGATATAATGTTGAAACACGGATCAAGTGCATTAAATAATTAATTAGAAATATTCGGAATGTGCGTAGGCTCTATAGGGAATTTCCTTGAATCGATAAAAATGCTGACCCTCTTTACATCTCTCCATTCTCGATCATTATGAGAGTGTTTAACCATTTAATGAAATGCATATTGAAATCCTTTAAAAATTCTTAAATAGAAGATTTCATCATTTGTATGAGAGATGAAACTTCTCAAGCATATTGAACAATTTGTCTTGTTTGAAGGAGGGTTGCAGAAACATAATACTGTACTGATAGATGGAGATTTCAATCCATCTAATAGCCAAGTTAGAACATTCTAAATTGTCCAAAAGTGTTGCAGAAGTTTAAACATTTATATATGCACATACTTTCCTTTTAGGAGACATATTTACTGATTTTGCCTGGGTTTTGGAGACTGAAATCTGTAGATTTTAAATTCGAGCAAAATTTTTTAAATTTCTGCCAAACTTGACCAAATAAAGTGCAAGATGTAGCATTGGGAAACCCTAAAGCGTTCAATTTGAATGGTTTTTATTTTTTAGTCTTTTAATTTGTTTAGAGTTTGAATTTGAAAGAATTTAAAAATCGACATTTTTGAATGGAAAGAAAAAAAAAAGCTTGATTGACACTTGAACATACAAAGACAGAACCTATACAAATTTTCACTATCAGATACAAATTCCATGGAAACATCCTGTGAATTATATTTTTAATTCAAGTCAAGAATGAAAACTCGCGTTAATATTTTTTTTATTATTTATTCTATCAGCATGAAATTTTCATAGCCTGTAAAATTGAACAAGATACACATTTCTTATTTAGATGAAATTTTTGGATACCCAACCTTTTTTGATGCTGTATTCATTCAAACTGGTTATCCAAACAAACGAACCCCTAAAGAATAATTCAAAGAGTACTAAAGTAACATTTCTTTTAAAGCTCATATTGAAACAACTATTAAAAAGACTATATTTACTTAAATCTTTAGGACATGGTCCGATTAGAAAATTGGAATTAGTGGCTAGAATCTATGAGATATTTTGACATTTTCCTCCGATTTGGACCAACCAAAACAAAATCCATCTTTTAACAATCTCTAAAATGTCGGTCTCGAGCATTTTTCTGTTTCTCTATCTGACTAAATTTTATTTAAAGTTGAAGATAAAACCGGTTTTATACATTTTTTTATTTTAGGCTAGACCTTTTATTATTTAACCGATCAGCATGAGAATTTTTAAACACGTTCAATTGGAGGATATACACCTTTTTGATATACATACATTTTTAGCATGTCCAGCCGTTTTGACAAAATTTACGAGTCTAATTTTTATTATAATTTTTCAATTTTACCAATGATCAAAAGTAAAATAGTCGAGTATGCTAAAACTTTATCTAAATACTCTAATAATATTGCACTGATCGAATGAATAATAAAAAGAAATGTTTCTCAAAAAAGCCATATAAAATTCCTCTTCACTTCATTTTTTTTAATTATTGTTTGGTGGGAATTGGTAATTTGAATCAAAGAGAGCATACCAGGAATTTAACTAATAGATTCATCCTTGCGTAATCAAGTTTCAAGTAATTTCGACAAGGGATCCTTGACTTCTCACAAATATATAAGAGAAAGATTTTCTAAACTTTTCATTAAAAACGAACTGATTTAAATAGAAAAACGCTCGCAATCAACGTTTTAGAGCTCGTTTTCTGAGTTTCTTTTTATTTAAATTTATTTTCTGTTTTTGTAGCTCATTCTCATAGTAGAACATGAATTTCATTACTTTAAACATATCATTTTTTAAAAGAAGTTTTCTATTAATAGTTTTTTTTTTTTCTTTGGTATTTTTTTTAAACCTAATATGATCAAGTGTTAAAATCTGAAAGTAAATTTTCCAGGATATAAGTCAATCAATTCCATTTTACTTTGAAGCAGTTTTTGTTAATCTTTCTATCTGATCTGAATGTAAAATTAAATAGAAAACTCAAAAAAACGAGAATCTAAAAGTTTGATTCTGTCGAGCGTGTTTTTTCTTCTTTTTAAATATATTTCGTTTTTTTTGATGAAATAAGTTTAGAATATATCTTTTTCTTATATATTGTGAGTAAGTCAAGGATCCTTTCTTGTTTGATTTACTTGAAACTTGATTACGCAAGGATGAATCTATTAGTTACCTCAGAGATATTAAGGTTCAAATTTACCAATTTTCCGATAAACAATAATTTATATAAAGGAATGAAGGGGATTTTTATAAAAAAATTTTGAAAAAATTTCCTTTTTATATTATTATCAGTGCAATATTAATTAGTTCCTGAATAAATTCTCATATTCAAAGTGGGTGTGCGTGATTGTGGAATATTGATAAAATTATAATAAAATTTTAACTCGTTAAAATTTTTGTCAAAACGGCTGGACAGCTATAAAATTATGTATATTCATAAAAGTGTATATCATCCTCCAAATTGGAACACATATTTAAAAAGTTTTCTCACGTTGATCGGTAAATAATAAAAGCTCTAGCTTAAAATAAAAAAATGTATAAAACCGGTTTTTTCGTCAATTTTAAATAAAATATAGTCAGATAGAGAAACAGAAAATGTTCAAGACCGACGTTTTAGAGATTATTAAAAGATGGATTTCGTTTTAGGTTGGTCCAAATCGGACGAAAATGTCAAAAAATCTCTTATAGATTCGAGCCACTAATTCCAATTTTTAAATCAGATCGTGTCCTAAAGATTTTAGGAAATATAGTCTTTTTAAGAGTTGTTTCAATATGAGCTTTAAAAGAAATGTTACTGTATAATCTTTGAATTATTCTTTAGGTGTAAGTTTGTTTGAATGACCCGGTTTGAATAAATACAGCATCAAAAAGTTGGGTATACAAAAAATTCATCTAAATAAGAAATGTATATCTTGTCCAATTTTACAGGCTTTGAAAATTTCATGCTGATAGAATGAAAAATAATTAATAAAATATATTAACGCGAGTTTTCATTTTTGACTTGAACTAAAAAAAAATAATTCACAGGATGTTTCGATGGAATTTGTATCAGAAAGTGAAAATATGTATATGTTCTGTCTTTGTTTGTTCCAGTTTCAATCAACCTTTTTTTCCTTTCCATTCACAAATGTCGATTGTTAAATTCTTTCAAATTCAAATTCTTAACAAATTGAACGTTAGGCTTTCAAATACAAATTCTTAACAAATTGAACGTTAGGGTTTCCAAATGCTGCCTCTTGCACTTTATTTGGTCAAGTTTGGCTGAAATTTAAAAAATTTTGCTCGAATTTTTAACATCTACAGATTTCAGTCACCAAAACCCAGGCAAAATCAGTAAGTACATCTCCTAAAAGGGAAATATGTGAATATATAAATATTTAAATTTTTGCAACACTCCTAGACAATTTAGAATGCCCTAACTTGGCTATTAGACGGCTTGAAATCTCCATCTATCAGTACAGTATTATGTTTCTGCAACTCTCCTTCAAACAGGACAAATTGTTCAATATTGAACAGTTTCATCTTCTCGTACAAATGATGAAATCTTCTATTTAAAGATTTAAAGGATTTCAATATGCATCTCATTAAATGGTTAAATACTCTCATAATGATCGAGAATGGAGAGATATAAAAAGGATCAGCAT